>MLYV02000872.1:0-208496 GCA_001913855.2 Hermanssonia centrifuga
CACGTGGGGGTGCCGGCGCTGCTAGAGCACGCCAATGCGATTCCTCGAGTGAATGATCAAAATCAAAAATACATTGTATAGCTAGTTACAAAATGCGGCGCATAGGTCAGGGCTGTGTGGTACAGTCATTTATAAACAGTATTCAATTTCGCAGCCAGTTCCATTTCAATACGTTTCACAACGGTGGGCCGACCACACATAGCGCACGCCACTTCACTAGTTTCAGATGCAGACATAGATTCTGTAAAATCAGGGACCATATCTGCCACCGCTAAACTATCCAATGGTCGAGGTGGGAAATGCGTGTTGATCAATGCATTCCAATTTGACCGTATTGGAATCAGAGGAGTATCCGCATCGCCTACACGGAATACAGATACTGTAACCCAACAACCAAGGTCACATTAATGAGCCTGAATGGCGTCAGCTACCACTTGCGCGAACAAGCATCCCATTCAATATCGATATGATGCTGACGAGCCAACTCCTTTAGTCCGCCATATGGGACCCACTCTGCAAGAATGTCCAAGGGTACCTCACAAGCAGCAACCTGTGTAGTAAGAAATGTATAATTCAGGCCAGAGAGGGGCCGTTCTCCCATATATCGGACTGTTCCCCCATTCAGTGATACACTGAAATGTAAATGGAACGGCAGTAATTGACGAACGTCTACATCTCCGAGTCCCAACGTTCGTCCCCCGCTACCCCCCCACATAGGAGCAACACTATCCCGGATAGGGAGACCAACGTGGTCTAACACCACGTCTAAGGATGCGGTGGGGTTCCCAGTTTGCAACCTTCCCTCTCGCACAACGACGCAATGCGAGAGCAAACGATGGGGCAATGTACGTACTAACCCCTGAAGGTTGCACAATTTCCGAATTGTGCCATGATATTGACTATGAAGGCAATACAATAGGATGAGAATACATCGAACACAAAAAGCGTGATAAACTAAATACAAATGGTACCCGTCAACTTTCGCACTTTACCAAATTGTCAAGCACATACCACTGTGACAACCAGGGGCACCAATTGCGCATAGTGCAGCACCTAGTGCCATCCATATAAGAGCTCCCGTGACGACGTTAGTCGTCCGGCAAGATGAGATAATTTCAAAATTAAGAAATCGCATGTTGCGACGATATTGAAGTAAAGACCGTCAATGTTGAGGAAGCGGGAAGTGAGGAAGCGGAAAGCGAGAAAGCCGAATCCGGGTATCGGACATTGCCGCAAGTAAGCAACACGTGGATGCCTTCATCACGAGAATAATCGGCCAAAAAGGGAAACGGTTACCAAAGAAGACGAAATCACCACGTGCGGGCGCTCCCATCCAACCTCCTATCTGGTTTCAGCCCCGTCTGAATACCCGATTCCAAGAGGAATCGCAACATACTTACGAGGAGTAGCCCAAGTATACCTGTCATGATCAATTCCAACTTAACAAGTGGCCGTGTCCATACATTCATCTAATAACCACTACTGGTCATATCCGCCATATATCCTTCATATCTTTGTACCTGAACCAATACACCGACACCATGGACATCGCGCGGCAATGATTTCACCGCGAGTTGCATGTGGGCACACTAGTACACGTTGCACCACCCCGTCCTGAACAGTTGTCAGTTTGTCAGGATATCCTACCATTCGTGCGTGAGTTACACTGCCTCGAAAGCCTACGTCTATCAAACCTATCGCGGTGATCTTGTGCCTGTTTACGCAGTTCACGATCAACAACTTTCGCAATTCCAGCGCCAAGCGATGCCTTATATTATGGAGAGATTTCAGCTCTTATAGTAAATTGGCAATGACACCATAAAGAGTTGACCGTTGTACACGCCGACAAAGGTCTGGGCGAACAGACCTTGTCATTTATTTTGCAGACAATCTTTCCGGAGCGCGGGCTTTTGGTTGCCTGAAGGCGATGATGCATACCAGCGCTGGCACCTTCGTCGCTTGTCTAGAATCCATGCACTCTCCTCAAGTTGTTGTATTCTACCACACAAAACACGAAAGTGACAGTCGAGACTTGACCCGCTTCCATGGTGAGTCACTGCGGTGATTATCACCACATCAATACTTGAACCTTTTTGTAGACAACCACTGCGCATTCGAGTTCCGGTGTCTCATACATTGTCATCAGTCCTTGGCTTACGGAGCATACACGCCCGGAAGGATGGCAAATGGATATACAGCCATATCACAGCCAGTGCATCGGAATATGCACAATAGTCATAATTTCTCGGCTAGTTGCCATCTGAAATTTATCGGATTCATATAGCGAACATGAATATATAGGCCAGCATCCATCTCCTCAACTCCTCCTCATTGTATAATCGTCTTCACTATGCCTTCTGTCGCCCCATCATACCTTATTGAGATCTCGACTTCCGCATCGACTATCCCCGAATACGTATGGGACGCTTGGCGTGCACATGCCCGTGATTCGAATGTCATGTTACCCCACGCTGAGAACGCGCGACACCAAGAGAGTACCGGGCACAAATCGAATGGAATCTGGATCTCATGCGCTACATCTACGGCGTATAGGGCACCAGCTGTAGATTTCGTGCTGAGTTGCACTGCTGGCTCCTTAGGGTCTTATCCGCTATTCGTTTTTACCCCTCTTCCTCTTGACGAGTTAGATAACGACTACGTGTATCCCCGACTTCTTGCTCTTGCCGACGCACTTCGAACAGCGGTCCCTGTAGAGCGTGTTTTCTCGGTCTTTGCGCCGGAAACCATCACTCGTCTCTTCGTATCTATATGGACCGAGATAACCGGAGTTCCTTTAGCGCCTTCTGCGGAATATTACGCAGCCAAGATCTCGTACTGCACTAAACAGTCACTTCGCCCGAGATCAATATCGTTACTTCCAGGCGTGGAATACGATTTACGTCTTGCGATGGAAGAGGACACATTGCAAGTCGCAGAACTCTGTTATGGGTTCGCAGTGGAGTCTGTAAGCACTGGACTACTTTTTAATTGTTGTCTGGCTTTCTCACTCTGTCATAGGAACCCTTCGTATTGAGCAAAGAGGGTGCAATTTCAGAAGCCAGCATCCTTATCCGAAAACGCCAGCTATGGGTTCATGAGATCCATGCTCACGGACAGCCATCAGAGATTGCGTCCATCGTCGCGTTCACGAGGACGAGTGAGACAGTTGCATCTATCACCAAAGTCTACACCAACCCGCGATGGAGGAAACGGGGCTGTGCAGAGCGCCTCACTCGAAAAGTATGCAAACAGTGAGTGTCATATATCTCCCTGTATATGGGGTATTGATATATGGTCATTTTCAGTCTGCTGAAAACCAAAGAAAGTGTTGTGCTTTACGTTGCACATAATAACCCCGCTGCGGCCAAAGTTTACCATCGAGTCGGTTTCGTAGGTCTTGAACCTCAGGCGGAGAAGGTTCCTGGTGTCGACTCATGGCTCGAACTTGGTTTCGACAGAAGACGAGTCGTCCTAGGACACTGGTGATGGCAATACTTGGCCCCTCAGGAGGACAATTATAAAATTAGTAATTGGACTGTATACCACTAATGGCTTCAGGACTTTGAAAGATTAATGCTAGTACTCAGTATTTACGGGCCGCATATACCGAGACCAGTTAGAGCAATATAATTCCCTGATTAGGCAGTTGTCATTGGTTGAAATGTCGGGCTTAAACGGTTCTTCCAAGTACAACTCTTTCTCTCAGATACAGCAGATGCCTTCCACAGAACCATATAATAATGCTAATCCCTTCAGATGTGATTATTCTACTCAGATGCATATACACCTTTCGGTCAAAATCGCAATGATCAATGTCAGCTTACACGGAATGCAGCGGTCAGCTAACTGGCAGGCTAACAGGGGATGGCGTTGTCTGTAAACCCTCAAGATCTCAAGATGGACCTCCATGACCCAGCTACAAGCGGCCTCGGGATTAATATGCAGTCACACCGTGCCGCAAACCACAGCGGGTCTCTTCCATCTGTCCAGCGCAAGCAGAGTACCTACGGCGAGACATCAAGGCGGACGCTCGGGGGTCCAAGGGCTCCTCCTTCCCGGTCGACGCAAGGCGGTGAATCAAGAGTCTCAGATAGTGACAGCCACTGCTTGGTGCCAGCATCCATCAGTCGGTCTGCGGAAAGATCTGCTACTCTTGTAATGAGGGATCTCGTCCGAGTTGAAGCGGGAGGCTCTATGATTGAGTTCGATGCGGGTGGGAAGTCTGTGGGGGAGGGAAGCCGCATCGCTATAGATCCGCTGACTCCCAGGGGTGGGACTCTTTCTCGAACACAAGTACGCGCTATCCATACTAAACTCGCAGATCGCGAGGGCCCAGACCCTGGCGCGCACGTTGCCATTCCCCGAGACTCAACTCTTCTCAACTTTGGGAGCTCTCATGCTCAGAACGCGGCAGAACTGAAGTCACTGCTAGGAAATTCGCATGCTCGCTTGAAGCTCGGAGCGTCAGTACTACCGCCAGCGGCTCTCAAGTCCCCCAGTAAGAAAGTCCGCAAGGAGCAAGCCGTCCCCCTCGAACAAGCGAAAGCACGGGCTCGCGTCGAGGTGGACATTGTCCTGGAGAGCAATGTATGCGTGCAGGGAGATTATATGCGCGGTCATGTCAAGATACGCGTGAACAAAAGGACAAAGAAGGAGCCCCCAGTAATGCTGGCTGATGGGAAAGTACGAGTCATTGGCTACGAAACAATTCCGAACGAAGACGAACGACATACGTTCTACCAGTGCGCCGCACCTTTATCCACCATCTCAGCCGGACCCCATGGGTTGTACGATTCTTCCCCAGATGAAGAAGGATTCTCACAAGCTGTGGACGGCGTACACATCCTACCTTTTGCTCTACAGATACAGACGGAGAGCTCTTTCGGGAGCCCTAAAGGCGTCCTGAATATGAGTTCTGGTATCACCGTCCGATATATCGCTATGGTGTACGTCTAAAATCTGTCTCTTAGTCATCGGCTAACTTCTCGCTGCAGATCACTCAAAGTTAAAGACTCAAACAACGGAAGACGTTCTATCGCGCATTTCTACCGCAACTGCGAAATCTGGCCGAGGCTCGATATAGTCACTACTCTCACGCCTGCTCCTCGCCCTTTGCATGCTAGTACCGCCAAGAGTATCTCTATCTTAAGTGGATCCTCTTCGCCGAAAGTCAAGTTGAGTGCTCAGCTTAGTCGGTTGAATTGGCCTGCTGGCGTGCGGTGTCCTGTCACATTACTCGTCAACAACGGCTCCAAGAAGACTATCCGTAGCCTCTTGTTGACGCTTGTTCGTACGACGACAGTATTTCGCCCGAGACCTATGTTAGATGCCGTTGGAGACCATGACCCGGACGCATGTCAGACAACGACTACTCATAAAGTCGTGGCAGAGTCGTTACTCGAGATGTGTGCAAGAGTTTCCAAAGGCCATGCCAGTGCGAAGGGCTGGTGGACTGGGGTCGGGACCCAGCAGGAACTCGAATTCACGCACTACATATTACTACCGGTATGTCTCGCAAGTCTTACTACACCTGAGCATGGAATTTATTTCATGAGAATTCTCGCAGCCTGACGCATTATCTATTGCACGTGGTCGGCTCCTCGAAGTCGAATATTCCGTACGAATAACACTGAGCGCGGGCTCCCTCACTTCAGACGTTTCTGTTACCTTACCAATCCGTATCTTCAATTTCATCTCCATCGATCAAGTGCACCAAGGAACTGCTTCACGTACAGATGAAATGCAGAGGCCCTCTCAAATCTGCTGGGCCCGGGATGACGCCGAAGATATTGTCAATGACCCTCAGCGTCGGAGCGCTTTACCTAGTACCAATAAACCAAAAACGGCGGGCGATGACGATGGCTCTCCGTTGCAAAATTCAATCTCCCGAATGTCTTCTCTACGCAGCAAAAACTCGGAGCTTTCATCTACCTCCTACACGAATTCTCATCTCAACCCTTCCCAGTCGGCCCAATCAGACACCAGCGTGTACTCTTCTGACTCTGCTGGTTTTGCTGATGACAGCGGAACTGATTTTGACGCGGACTCAGACGCTTTCAACCTCTTGGCCCGCGCGTCTGTTGATTTGGATGGTGATATCGGCTCAGACGAGGAAATAGACGCAGTTTTGGGTTCCGTCAAGCTGGACGAAGGATGTTTCAGAGCACAGGTCCATCACAGCCCCGACAAGCGTGGTCGTACGACCGCGGTTGGGAATCCTGGTTCCAAGAACTCTCGAACAAACGCAGAAGGAACTGCCGGTGTTGGTCGGATGGAAGGCGTAGGCTCCGGCATGAAGACGACGTCTTTTTCACAGAGAGTGCGCGAGAAGAAGCTTGCCCATGCTCAAGCTCTCGCTCGCCTCCGTGAACTCCAGGATTCATCTCAGAGTACTTCCGGGAGTTCGGACAGCTTGGATTCCGTGGAAGAAGTAGAAGAGGAGACGCCGAGGCTGGGATACTCTACGTCGACATATTCCGAGTCACCAGCTGCATACGTTTGTGATGAACAGAAGCGTGGTCGTGGCTTGCAGGAATCTCGTCAACTGCCTCGGCTTCCCTCAATGCCGCCCAACGGATCAGCTTCCGCCACTGGCGGGTCTCATAGGGGTACCTCTATCCATAGCATCCCCAGCTTTGAACGCCCCCCTTCTCCCCGTCTCCCTTTTCTTCACGTGTTGATGCCGACTCAATCCCTCCCCGGCGATGCAGCTCCCTCGCTGTCAAATGCAGCCACAGCTCTGACTGAAAGATCACGCACACTGCCCACCCCATCATCAAGCACTTCCGTTTCAACGTACCCATCTGACCCTGAATTGTTGAGGCAGGTCATCACCCGGCCTCCTGTGCGTCGTGCAGTGGTATCGTCTCACGGGTCGTCGAGTGGTGGGGAGGAGATGATCTTGGGGGGAGAGGAGACAAGCGTGAAGAGACGCATCGTTGCGTTGGAGGAGAAGATGATGGCTGCTCGCGGTACAGGTGTTGCGTATACTTGAATGACCATCGGCCTCGGGGATCCTGCTCAGTGTACATATGCTTTTGGCCGTAGATGCTCTGCCATCCCAGTGATGTTACACATAGTAGAGTTATACTATCCGTTATATTCTGCTATAGCTCTTAATATTCCAACAAAGGTATGTCTGGTTATGAATATGAGGGTTAACTGGACTTTCATACACGACTAAGGACCATGAGATTATGGACGAGATTACTGGCTGTGACTTAAGCAATTGGGAGTTTGTCGGCGATCCGAATTACTTCAAGGTGCACTAAATAAATGGGGGCGAGAGAGGGGAGCTCTGAACTTTGGATCAGCAGAACATGCGATGAATTTCATTTGGTTGGTGTTATAGTACATACTATGCTACATACTAATGATACAGTTAACCCACTTCAGGTTGCCCTGTTTGAAAACTTTGGCTATTTTCTAGTTGATAACGACACCGCCGTTGACGTGAATGATCTGTCCACTGTAGCAAAAAAACAATCAGTGAGGTGAGGGTGAGTGAAAGAAAGAAAGAGACGTGCCTGATGTAGCTGGAGTCGGCAGAGGCGAGAAAGACAAAGCAAGTGGCGACCTCTACGGGTTGACCAGCACGGGACATAGGTACGCTCGTTCCAAATGACTTCAGAGATTCATCCGTCATTGTGGCCGGGCTATGCAGTACAATCAGCACAACTTGAACAATGCTTGATAGCGGCGTGTCAAGAACGCATCCGACCGAGTAGATCACTTACATCAATGGCGTCCAAATCGGCCCAGGCGCTACCGCATTGCACCTAATCCCTCTATCACCAACAATGTTGTTGCTCAAAGACCTCATAAACGCGATGATAGCGCCTTTAGTCGAAGTATAATCGATCAACTCAGGATGTCCAACGGCCATATTGATCGACGCATTGAAAGTGATAGTGGGATAGGGGGACTTCTCGAGGAACGGAATGGCAGCTCTGGTGATGAAGAAGAAAGAGTGGATATTGGTGTCAAAGGTGTTGAGCCATTGTTCAGACGGGAGTTTTGTAATATCGGCAAAGGCGTTCTGCGTGCCGTGATTTAACACGCTCAGCAGGGGTTCAGTGCATATAAACGGAGTTGCAAAAACGAGAACTCACAGAGTATCGAGCTTATCTCCGTGACCCTCGACGTGCTTTTGTATAAGCTCTTTACAGGCTGCTTCTTTCCGCAGATCGAGGATGACGGACTTGACTTTACATTTCCCGCCAGTCTTCTGGCCGATAATTTTCTCAACGTCTTTCAGGTCATGCTTCTCCTTTTCAGTCGCATGAATGGTCAGGTTTGCACCCTCGAGAGCTAAAGGAATATCAGGCGGCAGTGGGGCAGGAATAGAGTAGTCCACAGACCAAAGAGAATGGCAGTACTCCTACCAATACCACTGTCTGCGCCTGTGATGATAGCGGTGCGACCATCGAGCTTTCCAGATGGTTTGTATGGCTTCCCGTCGGCGGTTATATCGTCTATAGGCTGAGGGTTGAGTTTGGTCTGTAGACCGGGGGCGGCCTCTTGTTTTTGGAAGGGGACCTTGTAGCCTTTTTTGAACTGCTCTGGGATTTGTGTGGACATGATGGGTGGTTGAGGAAAGGGGGGATGTTGGACATCTTGGAAGAGTCGCAGATGACTTTATAGTCTTCGTCGTCGTCGTTGGCGTTGTGGGTGTGTGACGTCAGATGGACGACGAGCCTAAAGCGTCAGAACTGGACACTTCCGAAAGAGGCAACCCACCTGCCTAATTGGACCAGGCGACTCTTTCTATGCTTGTACCAGCGCAGCCATGGCCCTTTCTCTTCCGTCCGTGCCACAAGAACTCAAACCCATCGCTTCATATCTCCAACGTGCTGAAGAAGTAAAGGCAAAAGATCCCGTAGTGGCTTACTGGTGTAAGCCTCTTGCTCGCACATCAACATTTCTTCCGCTTACACCCCATACAGGTGCTTACTATGCTGCTCAAGTTGGCATCGGTCTCAAGGCCAAGGAGCATACGGCTCGCACTTTTCTATTCGATTTGCTTGGTGTTTTGGAGACCATGAAGTCCGACATCGGCTCAAGCGACGCTATAGAAGACGAATCTGTCAGCTGTGCCTACGTCGAGAACTTTGCTTTGAAGGTGTTTGCAATGGCCGACAACGAAGATCGCAGAGGTAATGCTACTAGGTACGCCACAATTAATATGCTAATCTTCTCGTTATTGATCTCAGCTGCGCGGCCAAAGGGCGACGGCCAAGAAATTTCTCGCCGCAGCCAACTTCCTCGAGGTTCTCTCTGTCTTCGACCAATCTTCGTCCTCTGCCGTTACTACAACTACCAACGTCCCCGAGAAGATTCGCTATGCCAAATGGAAGGCAGCCGATATTGCAAAGGCATTCCGGGAAGGGCGCAAACCTACACCAGGAGCACCAGGCGAGACGATCGAGCCTATACATACTCCGCGAGAGGAAGAAGAGCCTGTTGTTACATCAATAGGTGATTTTGGTGTTGATTTGCCTACACTTCCGATAATTCTGCCCTCGACACCACCTCCAGACCTCCCGCCATCTACACCACCCACCAACACAACACATCACCTCTTCCCTGGCTTATCAGATGACATACGTATGACACCGGTCAGTCCGGGGGCATGGAGTACAATGGCCTCGCCCGGTACCCCTGGATATCCTGATAGCCCGTTCCCGAGTGCAAAGAGCAGTGCCGGAAAGGCGAGGGCAGCGTTCGTGAGTGGAGAGCTTGAGGGACAGGAGGGAAGCGAAGAAGAGGGAAGTGAAGACGAGGGTGGAGGAGACATGCTCCTTTCACCTCCTTCTGCAGGAAGACAAGTCCGTTTCACCCCTTCTGTCACGGGAGGACTCACCCCATCAATCTCAAATCCTGATGGGAATCCCTTCGGTTCTGTGGTTCCCACACAAGCCACTCTTCAGGATGGTACTTCATCAATGCCAGTGGTTTCTGACACCTCCGCACCATTTCTACCTTTATTGAACGTCCCGACTTCGCCGTTCCTACCTTCCATACCAAACCTCCCACCACCAGCACCACCAGCACCAACACCTTTTCATCCCCCACCTACGCCACCACCTTTTCATTCCCCAACTGTACCACCGCCACCACGTCCATCTCATACCCTCCCTAGCAGCTCCATGAGCCCAATCTTTCCATCTTCGATTCTCTCTCACACAACCTCTGCTTCTCGCCCGCCGGTACCTGCCGTGCAAGCGACTATTACGCCTGCAGTGGAGGATCTGACGCCGGTTAAGATTTCTCGCGTGCAGAAACATTGCCGGTACGCGATATCTGCACTGGACTACGAAGACGCAGAGCAGGCGAGGAAGGAATTAAGAGCTGCTTTGACGCTGCTCGGCGGTTAGTGGTTGTTTGCATCGCAGATTGTCAGGGAGAGCGTCGTGGAGATCTTGATCTCGTTCGCGGAGAATGATAAATTTGGTGCGTTTTGCTCGGTATTTTTGTATGACTTTCAAGGTGCTGTTAGGAGAGTCACCTCACGATTAATGCCTTAACAAGAACCCGTTACGACGACTGTATCGGCCTTACCAGACCAATACCTTCATAATCACATATCCTACTGTTGACTGTCCTGCTGGATCATACTAGGAGCGCTTATGTTCAGTATCGCTGTGTCGCAAAGCAAGTCCTCGCCAGTTGGGACCCGCCATGTAAGCTTCCCGCTGAACATCTCGCAGCCGCAATGCGAACGCGTGTGGGTCTGGTGACACGGCTATGAAATATGCACTAGTCCCAGAAATCTGGGCCGAGGGGGATCACCGAAGGATGAGAACAAAGAGCAGTCAACGATGTGCAAGAAATTCTTATGCATTGCCCGCCATAGTATGATATTGACAGAATCTTTGAAATAGATATGGAAGTTGCATCTATATGCTCAGGTCAACAATATCCCCTGAGAACATGCTGCGCCCATCGTATCAGGAGATATTTAGTCTCATCGACTTGTTATGCTGCAACCGGTCTAATGCTGCGCCCGGTTGAACACGCTGTTCCGCACCTGTTGACATGACTCAAGTTACTCTCGTATTGTCAAACTTTCAAGGTGTATTCTGTTTTAGTTTCGCGGTTTTTTGATTGAATGTTTGTCCAAGCTATTCTACTATACCTGACCGGATCACGTCTCTAAAACAATATCACCAAATCTTTTCAAATATTCGTGGCCCATTCAGGATGGTGTAATGTGGGTATGATGCATAGTATATCCGAGGTCGCTCAAGCTCATATGATTGTGGTCTTGACAGCACGGATTATGGTGACTAAAAGGAGCCAAGTCGGTTTTCCACCATCATGGAACTGAATGAACTTCCATGCTTCGGCTAAAGTCGGGCCCGGCTGAAATTCAAATAAAGGAGTTCATAGTTTCTATACTACAAAAATTGAGAGAGTCGATTGCATGCTTGAGGGACTGAGGTTGGTTCAATCATTGCACTCATTGTCGAAACTTGAATTAACTTCAATGGTTGCGGCAGGGGAGAAGAGAATACTATTGTTCGCAAGATTGCGCAGTTATGTTGCCGTGTTATCACTGGCGGTAAGTTCAAATTCCCAAGCCGTGCGGTCATCTGATATATTCCAAGGTCTCTTTTATCCTTGCAAATCTGGGACCAGTCATTGTTTCATAGACTTAGCACCGCTATAGGCCTACAATACTCGAAAGATCTGTCACAAATACATTTCCAGATGTACAACCACCGTCTTCATACATTGTAATGTTGAGGGGGAAAGTGTATGCGTCCCGTATATACCGTACGCCCCATTTGGCCTAATTGATATCCGTGACTTTTGACAGATGATAACAAGACCCAATTGTAGGTGCACCACAATCTTCTGACGATGACGCCTTGTACCCAATTAACCTTCTCCGGCGATGTGATATCTCCAGTACGCAGATTGATCTTCTCATGCTCACGCAATCTAACGATTACTAGTTACTTCACTTATATCCGTAGCAGACACAGGTGTCCTCCATACGTGTCCTTTCTCCTTGGCTACTCACTGTTTCTCCCTTCGCCAAGATGTGCGTTGGCGAAAATAACGCTACGCGGGTGGCAGAGTATCTCAACCTACAGATCGGCACGCTGTGGGAAAATGCCGTCGACTGCGTAAAGCGTCAGGGCACTGGGCTGAAGCCAGATGATAGTCATAGTGCGTAGTACTTCGTGGTCCTCGTTTCGGTTTGACTCAATATTCTTCCATAGAATACTCCTTTGCGTTGGCGGAGTTCTATTATGGTAGCCATCAGAGTACACGACAACCTAGCAAGGGCGACATGCTTTTCTATGCTTCATTTGGCAAGCCTACTCTCGAGTTCATCTGCAACCATACTGCAATTCTCCATTTATACATTTACGAGGGACACTACAACACCGATCTTAGCAAAGTGACGTCCGAGATCGCTCCAGCTATCCTGTGAGTCCGTCGCCCAGTGGCAAGGATAGCTTCTCACTCATAGCTTCAGTGAACACAACCGATCATTCGGTAAAGATACCAAGCTATCCTTCCGCGTACCCTTCGAAACATCGTATATCAGCAGCCCAGGCTCTAAGTTTGGAAAGGGACATTATGCCTTCAGTCTACACACGTTCGATTATTCCAGTATGTACAATTTTGGTCTCAAATCTGGTTATCCGCTGTTAATCACCTCGCAGAGGCCGAGCTATTGTCAGTCGTTCAGGAACTTGAGCCTGCTCGACAGGCATTATCTTTCTACCTTTCACAATACCTTCAGCTCCTGGACGGCGCTGGACGCCACATATTTTTCTCGCTTCCCAACTTCGACGACGATCGCCTGCGACTCTCGATTGATTTTTCTGTTGCCAGCCACACCTTGCTCGACATTGACAAGATCCAGGGCATATCTTCTGAGAAAATCAATGCATCGCTCTCTGTATCTTGGCTCAAAGCTGCAATGCTCGCAGGAAGCGCCAACGTGACCCCAGCTGAGCATCTTGCGATATCTTTGGCAGAATATCGCAGCACATGGCTATCTCATGGTAGCGATGTTCACTTTCAAGTCAAACTCGGTCCACTCAGGTTGAAGTCTCTGTGCAATCAAGAGGCCGTGGTGTTGATCAGTGTAGATGAAGTCACCTTTTTCGATACTGAAGATCTCAAGAGGTGCGGAATGATCTTGATATTCAAGTAGAAGTATGCTTACTGGACTACTTTCAGAGCTCCACGGCAGAGATACACAGATTGGGAAATCGCTCTACTCACAAATGTTGTTCCTATTATCGAAGAAGACGGAACGGTTATTGGAGTAAAATTAGAGCTGAACTGTAAGTTATTTCATAACAAAACATGATCTCCATGACCTGATTCTGTACCCGAAGCCTCTCGCTTTGTTCCTGGACTTTCTCATTTCACCAGATATGTCGAGTCTGACAAGGATGCTTCTCGCTACTGGTCTCTTTTTGTTACCTTCATCACCACACGGTATCTCAGCATCCTCGAGAGCGCCCAGTACCACATAGTGTACTTCAACAAATCTGGAGATCTTTGGCCTCAGCTCCTAGGGCCGTCAGAAGATGTGCCCGACATGCATGGTTTCGATCAAATCACTACCATCACGCAGACTGCCATCAACGAATACTTCTGGAGCACCTGGTCGGGGGCACAGAATAGCAAGAGCGTAGTAGGCACTGCCTTGGCAAGCTGGTCGTACAACAACCTCTTCTCTGCAGACTTTGCGCCGCCTACTGTGCGTCTGCTCGAACCAGGAGACAACGGGATCAAAGCGATAGTGTGGATTCATCTCCGGAAGGGTCATCTGAAAGGTCTTAGGGACTGGAAACCATGGACAGAGTTCGTCCCATCAATTGGCATTCTCTGACAAGGACTGATCGGTGCTCAATATCTAGGGGCGAACAATACAGCTTCGAAGACTGTCATCTTGCATTTGAGACCGAGTTGAAGATCGCTGATCACGACGAACTCAAAGACCTTTCGTTGTGGGCCAGTCACGTCGAAGATTCCTTCGTCTACAAAGAGCATGGCGCGAAAGCGGATCGTATATTGAAGCATATTTGTCTCGATTTGCATAGTACGTAGTCATTTTGAATTCCCTGACCATCATCATCGTCTAACTTCGTTGTCATAAGGCCTCAATTTCCTGAACGAATTGTCTCGTGTCGATACCCTGTTCAAAGGCAAGGATAAACGTCCAATTGAGAAGTTGCAGGCGCTTCTCGTATACGTCCAAGCACACTACTTCCCTCATCTTATTTCTACTGGACTTCACGTGCTCCACACAGTTCCGGTCTGGAACACAGGCGCACCATCACTTCCGTCCAACGCGCTCACCAAAGTTGAGTTCCATATTCATTCCAAGGCTGTCGTACATGGGGGACAAGTTGCCAAGGAAGCCGTGATTGTTATACCCGGTACGGTTGGCTCCCGCCAGCTGCCACCTCCTCATGGTCGCCAGTCCTGGTTAGACAAATGGGTCGTTTATGCAACAAAGGGGAAGTTGTACGGATCCGTCGCCTTGTCGAAAAGGCTTTTCCTTGGAGAACGTCTTCTCTCGGTATTGTCTCATGTCAATGCGATCACCACCCTTGTTCCACTGCCTTTCTCTCTTCGCAATGGGGGATGGAACGTGCAATTGACTACGTGGGCCGAAGGCGAGGCTGGCCGTGGAGGAGATAGTAAATGGGAGCTGGATAAGGAAATTTCAGGAGTTCTCCAGTACAAATGGCAACATGTCGGCGGCTGGGTTTACCATTATAAGGGAAACGATGTAGGAGACCACCGCTTCTCAGTAACAAGTCAGTATTTTTTCGTATGCTTGACCTTCCCTTTGACTGAACTTGAAACAGGCGTAACCAACAACACCCTTCATATTCCAACCGATTTCCAGAGGGACATAACAAATATCAAATTGCACGGCGAGGTCATTCTTCGCCTAGAGGTGGCAGCGGCTGCACAGAGCTGGAGGTATGCGCCATAAATATGTGCTCCATTTAAACGTTGACCATTGATCTATCCAGTGCTCAATCCTCTGCGACGTGGGCCGCTACCGTCGGAGCATACTCTGAAGCCGGCGGTCTTCAAGTGAAAATCATCAGCTCGGTCCCTCCTTCCTTCGAGAAATCCCGCGTCGAAGGCAACGCTGTGCCCACTTCACACACAGACCCGGAAAGTTTGCTCAGATCAAATCTTCGAGTCCCTGAATCTGCTGAACTAGGCCAAGTCCTCTCCGAATTCAAAACCTTCGAAGGCATCTGGCAGTCTGTGTATCCTGGGACGTCGGCATATGATCTTACACACTATGTCATCGAAAAGAACGGAGACTTGTTGTTCGAACTTCGACCTTATCCGCAGCTCTTACCCAGCGAAGGTCTGATCCAGAGGACCTCAAACTCTGTGGTTGACGTCGTTCATACCCCGCAACCTGTCCACGACGTCGATATACGTGCTGCACGGCTACAAGCGTTGGGCGAACTGACGGCAAAGACGCCTTTGAAACCACCATCGGCTGCAGACCAGCCCAGGACCAGCTCATTCGTTGAGGGTATCGGTTGTGAGTTCCATTCGAGTCGCGCTGTTGACATGCCACTCACTCAATCCGCTACTAGTTCTTCAACCCCTCAACATCAAAGAGAAGACTGTGGATACGGTCTCTGAAAGGGGGAATGGCAGCGCCCATTCGCTCTACGTCCCGAAGGTCGTGAACGGAGGTAGGCATGTCACTACTCGCACCCTGTCGGGGAACGGCTTCGGCACCTGGGGCGGAGCCTGACCAGCCGACACGAAGCCCGTTCCCAGTTGAGTGGAAGAAGCTCAGCTCGGATAACCTGACCACTCGGGGTTTTAGTTTACGGACTTCTGCGCCTGCTCTCTTCGAGCTTGAATGAACGTGCAAGCGTGCTCTGGAGATTGCTATGCCACTTCTGTCTTGGATATGATTTTTATCGGCCGATACCACCCACGTGCTGCTTTTGTGCTTCATTGAGAGGCTGCCGGGCTTCAGCGCGGCACTGTGTGTGCAATAGCTACCTCTGTATTTTTAGTGGATTTTGATTTGCCCTTCGTTGTATGCATCGTAAACCTGAATCAGAGTTTATCGATTGTCCTTTAAAGCTTTCATGTTTCTGGTGTTGGCTATTGCAAAGACCGACTGAGGGGGTCTGGAATATCCGGTCATGAAAAACACGCTGCGTACCGGAGTCAAAATCCCGATATTAACGGAAACCGAAAGCTTGATAACTACTCTATAGCCGCCAGGGTCGCTTTCAAGGCACGTTTAATGATAACTTTAGGGCTTTTTAGGCGGGTCGGCGCGTACTTCGACTGGCACCTGCTCATATAGCTGAAGTTGGCATGGTCGGTGTATGTATAAGTGGTGATTTGGCAGGCGCCACAGCCTACGATTGGCAGGCGATTAGCACCGGAAAGCCGATTTGGGAGCTTGTTAAGATGAATGCATGCGTTCCAAGAGCATGAGGTGTGCATTGTGAAAACGTCGGAAGAGTAGGTCAGGTGCTTGTTGCGGTGTGAGAGGCCTCGGTCTAAAGCTAGTACAAGCGTGCACGGTTTTTGGACACATGCTGGTGAATCTTCTTCGGAGATGTAAATAGTAGTACAATGCATTTACCCCAAGCTTGGTACAACGCAAATGTGCACACTAGCAAGTCCTTGCTGGTTTTACTATCATAGTGTTATTTCATCATGACTATGATTATAAGTATGACGCACAGATCCTAGTAGCTCTTGCGGGTATTTCTCGCAGATGTCTGCCTACCACATGCTTCGGTGGACAGTATTGATTTTGAGACACAAAAGGTAGAAGCGAACGGCTCAACTATCCCATCGTAGACGGCCCTAAATGTTCCTTGGAAAAAAGGCGCAGAAATTGCCTCTGATCGGAATCGTACAAAAGCGGGTGGGTATATGCGCGCATATATGCTTCAAAACGCGGCCTTTCTTGGTATACTATGAGGAACCATCCACCGAGGCGCTTGCAACAGAAGCGGGACTTTCTGCTCTAGGTATCTCCAACTTTTCGAGCTCTGCCTGTATAGTATTTGGCGCAGTCTGATGTGCCGAAGTCGGGGATGCTGTTGGAGAGAATGGAGAGGTCGGGACAGTGGTGAATGTGGGAGATGGGCTGCTGAACATTGTAGCCATAGAGTCCTTGGTGTTCTTTCGCGCGAAGTCCATCGTAGGAGTAGGCAGTGCGTGAAATGCAGTTAAAGTCTTGGATAAGTCGCCAAGCTATAATCGAACGTCCTTCAGTTAACCATATCTAACGAGTGACGAGAAACCTACCTTGTCCATAATTTCATCAATCGCAGCGTGTCTGCCTTCAAACGCCTGAGCAAGGTTCTCAAATTCTGCATCACGGGCCTTTCTCTTATCATGCTCTTCTTCTGCAGCATCCGCCCATTCTTCACCGACGACGATTGTATCCGTGTGTGTCCTCACTGGACCTTTCTTTGGATGACGACGTTCTCCCAACCCGATTCCCTCCATCCGTGTATGCATGATAGCAATTTCGCTCTGCAATTCTCGGATGCGGCCCAGCTGAGTCCACAGTTCGTGTTTGGTGTTCTCGTCATGGGCAGGATCTGTGGGTGCTTGTGGGGGGAGGATGAATGCCAAATGACCCGAAAAGGGGTCATAGACAGGCTCTGGTGACAGATCTGGGCTAGTGGGTTGCGAATGTGAGCCTGCACCAGATATTGATGCGTTTGGTCCGAGCTCGAGTGAACCTACGCTGGGGATAGCTGGCAGATGTGAGGAAGGATCCATGGGACGACCTTGAAGCTCTGCTAGGACGGCATCGTGGGGGGTTGACAGTGCTGCTGTTATGGCTCTGTCTATCGAGGGCCGTGGTGAACTTTGCTGAGGGACGTCGTGCGGAGGGGGAGAGGGAGGGTGAGAGTCCGCGGTCTTTGGTGCGAACCAGGCTCTGGACAACATGAGAAGGTTACCTTATTTGGATGATGTCGTGAAGGTTGTTGCCACGTGAAAGAGCAATACCGCGGAGCGTGAACTTGGGATCAATGCTCAATGTTATTGGCGCGCATGATTACTCATTCTCACTCAGCATGCCAAATTTGTGACGCCGCTTCTGACTTGTACACAACTACAATCGGACATCTATCCTTCGCCACTTCCTCGCTAGTCTAGACATCCATCCTTCATTATACTAGTATTAACTGCCGACATCCCCGAAAAAACATAGGAAGTGTTGTCTCGCATGTTTAATCTACGTCCTTTCAGGAAAGGTCACATAAGCTGCGATTCATTTCTCTCTCTCAGTGACTGGATCTGTTGACGCAATAGGTTCGACTTCCTCGGTCACCTCAAATTGAGTTCATCATACATACGGTTGATTGCGCCGCGGAGCTGCGTCAGTGACATTCTGTGGTGTTTGGTACAAACTAGGTACGTCGAGGTGCCAGAGACTATGTTTGACGAGCGCCTTGCCTTGGGAGTTCTATCTCTGGTAATTCAACTGCCGCGTCTTGCACACAGTGTTTGTAAGACCCACCATTTTACATCAATTTCCACTGACACCACTTGTAAAGCTTGTGATAACTCCTGTTTAGGATACGGCAGCCTATTAACCGGTCGGATTCTTTCTGCCAATAATTTACCGGCGAACAGTTTAATTCGGCTAAAATCACCACCAACATTGTAGCTTGCTCGCATACCTTTCCCAGTTGCGGAACTTGTGACAGCTCTCTCCAGAAGCTGACCTGTTGCATGGCCGGCGTGCCCGTCTTCCCGGCTTAATGTTACAGTCCGCCAACGAGGATGCATACTATCAAAGAACGGTGTCCCGTCTCTTTCTGGCCTTGGCGGTCTAGATCGGTGTTTCAGCAGATCAACGGTGGACAAGGAGACATCCCTCTGGACAGCGGCTGGGCTAATCTAGTGAGTGTTACTCATCCACGAGCATTACCCGGCTGCCCCTGACTTGCTTGAACAAGCAGACACGGCAGTAGTACCAAGTACAACGGAACCACTGCGCGGGGAGGTTGCTAACACGGAAGGTGGCTGCAGCATGAAGATTCAATCCGAGATCAGAAGACTATTGGATCTGTACGATTTTTTTGCTACCATCCGGAATCTAGGTCACAGATCCAGGGTTCCAACGTAATACAGCGGCCAATGCCTAATCAAAGGCTAACGATCTATCGAATCTTAATGCCTACTCCGTTCCCACTGTGTGCCTTCTTGCGGAGCACTTGGAGAATCCGTCTGAAAAGAGCCATCTATAGCCGTACTACCGGATGCAGCAAGCGTCGCTCCATAATCATGGGAGAGCTCTCACCATAGGCCGCGGGTACTCTGCAGTGGCTGCGAGCACGTTGATCTTTTCAGAGCGGTCAGTAAAGGCAAAGGGGGTAGTTTAGGGTAATAAGCTTGAATACAGGGCTGTGATTATATAAATGTATTATATACATGGCATAAGAACAATAACGGAGTTGCTATCTGCGTAGGATAAGGGATGAAACTTAAGGGACCCTATATAATTTCAAGAAATGGGCGCCATGATCACAAGGCATCGTGATCACGTATAACAGCGCGAGAATGTGCTGGGCGGAAGGTGAGTGGGCCAATGACCTGATGAGATGGCGTTTTCCCAGTCGGTCGAATGCGAACGATAAAGGTCGAGGGCGGCACGCGCGTTCTCGAGCTGGGAGGGTGAGACGTAAGCGATGGGCCTAGTTCATAGCGTAGAAATGAAAAGATTGGTCGTACGCAGCAGTGTTTGCCTTCCTGGATCCTACGTCGCATGAGCTGCCACATGAGAGTGGGGAGTCCGACCACTTGTGTCGATCGGAGCGCATTCCGGAAGGGTTGGTAGAGGCCTACGTCGCGCGTGGCGACTGCAGGATGCGGAATACCAAGGACTGTCATAGGGGTTGATTTCTAACGACAAGCTAGTAGACCGACGGTACCTACCCGAGAGGTCATACCACAGTGTATGACCTATGAGAATCTTGCCATGAATCAGGGCGGCTACTTGCTGCTGCACCTCACTGAAGCGTCGCGCATTATCTGCCCAGGGAAAAAATATTTTTCAACATCAATGAATGAAGAGCTTCACTGAGGTTTAAAATAACTGACCTGGCTGGAGATGTGCGGGCTCAATACCCGTAGTTGCGGTGCGAAATTCCGAAACCTGCATCGTAGGCTGGACGTATTCGGCGTAGACCGTCTGGCCGCGATAATCAACTAGGGCGACGCGTCTGCCATATGCACTGCGGTGAGTACGGCAGAAGACTACTCCTCATTTTACAGAACACCTACGCCAACATGGATGTCGACCCACCCGGGCCGACTCCAACGACGATGCACGAGAGAGAAAGAAAATTTTCTGGAGAAGGAACAGGATTTTTCTGGGCCATCCTAGGAAGCTAAGCTGGTGCAAGGAGATCTTGCGGGGTTCGGAGCCATCTGAGTGTCGCGGTATTTCAACCAGTACTGAGAGTTCATAGACGTCTGTCTCTCCGACCACCCCGAGACACCAAGTTTTCTTACTTCTCCACATTCTGTCCAACTTGACCTTCGGGCTCGCCACCTTCATTTCTCCCTCTTTCCTGCTAGATTCAGCGATGAATTACAGAGGGGAGAAGCCAGAAACACAGACTATAACATCCCAAGCGAGAAGACGTGCAGGCAGCGGCGCATGGTGGCGCACTGCGACTGCGAAGATGAGCCAGAGAGATCTGCAGATTATTGCAAAAACAACGCAAATAAAGAGACAGGCTTGTGGCATAATTGGAGATTAAGTTAGCATGCGAGGCGTGAGTGAATACAATCGACTCACCCTCGGAGCATGTTGCGCTTGAAATTTCGGGCCAGAGGGTGAGCCGGGCTAGGCAATATATCGCACGCCGATAGGAGCGGACAGACCTTAATATCTGAACGTACTCAGTACTTTGGGTCGCTCAGAGTGAAAGGCTAAGTTCAAGTTAGTCACATCAAGGAAACACACTGTCTTGCGTAAAAAGCGCTCAGTGGTTTTGAACAAGTCCTGGATCGGGCATTAGCGCTCCATAGCCTAATCTCAAGGATAATGCATCTTTAATAAGGGTAACATATTAATGTCATGAATTATTTCTATAAGCATCAATAGTAAATTGTCCCGTATAATGTGTTTGTCATGCATTGGTGGACTGCAGTATTGACTACTCATGATAAAAAGCGAGTCATCTGGGCCGATGTCAGAACGTGCCATACGCCCAAGATGACAATAACCGTCGTGTAAGTAGTACTTATTCCTGCTCTCAGGCTGGGATGCTCGCTGGCGAACTACATGCACTGTGTCTGGGCCTAGTGTGAACTCAGTGCAGCTCGTCATGAATGACGATCTGCAAACTCACGCTGTCTGAGTCCCAGTCAAGACATTTACAATCATATTATCACTGTCACTTCATAGTAGTTCTGACTCACGACGGCGAGCAGTATTTTGCTGATACTGGCAGTCTAACCTATATGCAAACCTCAATGTACGCGTGCACTGGCAGAATATGGTAGCCATACCTGGATAACACATGCAGGCTCTAACCGCGGGTCGCATGGCCGCGGACATAGGTGACGGATATGGCCAGTGCATCACTGCCAACGGTGCAATCTGTGATATGTCGAATAAAGGTGCGTGAAGAAGACGGATATACATACCGTCATGGTAGCCATCATGAGGAATAAAGTCTTTACATCTTCCGTCCAAACATCTCCATTGTGAGGCCAGCTCGGTGAGAACGGCTCAGAGGCCGACTCGGTGCACTTGGAGAGCGAGATAACTAGTAGATGCTGACTGTTGGATATGCAGAACGTCACCAGGCGGGGTTAACAAGTCATTGACATTGAAGTGAAATAGTAGCAGCCAGTAGGATCATAGGGAAGTAGGGCCAGAATCCCAATGGCACAGGAAGTTAATGATGTCGAGAACTGGGAGCTTTGGCGTTGAATATCGAGTGTTGAACGAGAAAACATTATCTGGCAGATCTCAGGCTGCCAAAGAACCTGAGGGTTCCAATTTTTACGGGAGCACGAGGAACCCACTGAGATGAAGGTGAAGACCGGGGGAAGTACGATAGACCCCGACAAGAGCCCGGCTAGAGTTAAAATATTGACGAGTGATCAAACGAGATTACGTGGATCGCGCTTCGCCGCTCAATACTCGTAGTAGCTCGCAGTGCCCGCTACTGTTACCTATAATAATATCGTGGTAGTAGTGACATGACTCAGTGAAAAATATAGAGGCAAGTTCGGAGCCGTTGCAACTCACTTGGCTACGGTTGACCGCAGCAGAGCGCCAGGAAAGTACTACTAGGATAGATAACGGATTCCTCTTATAGCAAAATCGTCTTTCTTGAGTGGTAGTTGCCCTATGAGACGGTTGTCCCCCCAAGTAGGCAAAGTCGCCCAGAGAGTGCTAAACCGGAGCTGCTGCTGATATGCATCCGCCCACTAACATCTCTGGAATCTGGTACGATCTGGTATAACTTTGAGGATCTACAAGATCTTGAGCATAAGCGCCCTTTCGAGAGTAATACAGTCGTCCCGTTTTGGCAATGAGAGTATTCACAAAAGCGTCTTGTTGAAAGTTAACGAGCACCGTTTCCACTCAACTACCTCCTCCGAGTGGCCTAGGCCTAGCCAATATTCGAGAAAATATACTGGGTTTGGACTAAGTGGATACCGACTTCCCCGCTGTCGAGTTCTACTAGACAGCCTCCTCATAGTATTGGCAGCAAGTTGTCACGGTTGCTGCGATCATATTCGTCCGACTCGTCGGCAGCGAGTTACGGCTATGAACCGTCTGCGCCAGATAAATTCAACTGCGCACCATCGGTTACGTTAGAAAACTCAATGTAGACGCATTGTTTCAAAAGGCCGTCTCTGAATTGGGGGGTCCGACCCAGAACGTGGTGTGGGGCGGCATGTACTAAGGAGGCTGCGCGTAGCCCTGTGCCGAGTCCACTAATATCCGGGGGCGCACTGACAACTTACAAGCCTACTGCCGCTGTCTGGTTCAGAGAAAATGAGGTTGTGGTGAACGCCGTAAGTGATGCTCCAGTTGATGATGTTCTGCCTTGTTGACAATTGCCCTTGTACACGCCCCTGGTCTCTAGATCTGATATAAGTGTTGTTAAGTAACGCTACACACTCGGGATCTAACACATATTTGTGTAGGTATGGACATCATTACAGCGAGGATGGAGGTATGCAGATGGATGCGGATGAGCGATAAAAGTGAATGCAGGTAGTGTGAATGGGACGGAACAATGATAAGGACATCAAGCACGTGGGGTAAAACTAATATTGTCAAGTGAAGGGCTGAGGTCAAAAATCATAGCAAAATCAATCGTTTACAATCGTGCCTGAAAAGGGGTCAGAGTTCCTCCATGGGCTGTCGCCCTACCAACCACCCCACTCTAGATACCCAGCGATCTCTGACCTCTTGCATAATTTCTAGCCCGTCGCCTTTTGCCTGTGCAAAATCATCCAGTCCCCGTTCCCAACTTCTGACAGTTTCTTCCCCGAACATGCCTCCTTCCCGGTTAACAGTTTGGTCTACCCGTTCAACCCAAGCTTTCCATTCCTGCGATAATCGTGGAAGTAGGATAGGAACCAAGGATGATCGTGTGAGAGGAGGTTGGGAGATGATGTGTGAGAGAAGTGCATGCAGGAATTGATACGTTTCCGAAGGATGAGATTTATCGCTGTGTTGAGACTGTAAGGCGGATGCGTGTGATTCTGCGGAGGACGCAGTCACAGGGCTGGCAACGGTTGAGAGAGACGAGTTGTTGATGTAAGAAAAGTATGGCAGATAGGAGAAGCACGCTGAAACGAATTCCTGTATGTGAGGCCGCAATCTCGAGAGGATATACTCATCGCGCATGCCCGTCGTGTGGTGGACTTCCGACTGACTCATGCTTCCAAACGAAGGGGAAGGTCGGGCGAAGCCAAAGCCTGCTCCGCTAAATCCGTTTGAGCGACCTGCACCCAGCCCGTGTATGCTAGAGTTTACGAGAGAAAAGCGAGAGTTTTGAGAACCGTTTCCGTTGGAATACGGAAACGCATCCAGCAGTCTCCTAGAGGATTTTGCGATGGCCTGCATGGCTGCTTCTACCGTAGGCCGCGGAATCAACGATAAAACAGATGACTTCAATGAGGGTTGCAATGTTATCAAAGACGTGAGAATAGGGAGGAGGGCTTCCTGCGGGAGACTCGCTATGAGGATAGAATGAGCTATTTCAAATGAACAACGCTGTAGTAGTCACTCACCAAGGAGCACTCCGACATCGACGTCGCTTCCCTCATTTGTTGTATCTTTCCCATCCTTCCCGCCTTTCCCATCCTTCGACGACGACGGCAATGTGGGCGTTGTCCGTGCACGTTTGGGTGCACCGCGCTTAGGTCTCTCAGGAGTAGGACTTCTATCCATAGCCTCGTCCACATTCTTTGTCCCTGCTTCATCATCTTCCGCCTCATGCCGCCTCTTCATTATGCGCACTTGTGGCGGCTGGTTAGACATTTGGGGAATATTCCATGGGGAGAGAGGCACGTGGACAATTGGTGTTACAGGTGCTGAAGACAGACCAAAGCCGAAACCCAGAGGAGAGGGAGCATGGTGAACAGGACGATGTTGAAAAGGAACTTGGTGAGGGTGGTGTGCTACAACATCTGTCATGGTGGAAATAGTGTAGAAAGGACGGACGTTGTGCGAGAAATAAGAGGGTATAAATGCTCGTAATTAGTATCCAAACTTCTAAACCGTGCGGTACCCGCGCTCCGCCCAGGCTTCAGCCACCTGCCCTGAAGCACATGCACGTGACTCCCACGTTATAGCCGAGCAGTTTTCGGTTTTCTCAAAAGTCGTCCCCTTTCCATCTTCGAATCTTGTCGCGATGGGGTGAGTCTCTCTCGTTGTGCTCGCAGTGACGAGAATCAATGAATCGCTACTTCGAAACCTTCGGGTTGATGAACTGCAATCATATACCCAAATTTCTGAGCTCTATCTCCCTCAATCCTCTCCCTACACGCTGTCTAATTCGACTTCACTTTCAAGGCGACAGGAACACATGATTCATGATAGTTGTGAGTTTACCATTCACTCTTTCGGATGATGAATAACATAGAGTCAAGTACTGACTCGTCTCAAGGACGGGTCGTGATGATTAAACCATGCTAATTCTGACGTTCGCTTTTGCGTTGATGGTCTAATTTCCAAGATTCAAAGCTAACTGCTATCCCACAGGATTACCTACAGGATTATCTGTCATGCGTGTCGTCACAGTGGAGTTTGTTGCAGTGAGTCCCGCTCCTACCCTTCTGAAATGATTACAAAATTGTTCCCTATTACCCGAGTACTGTACTCAGTACTGAGACGAATAAAATCAATCAATGTCTTCAACCAAATGATCTCTCCTTTGTCTCTGAAATATTGTGTGCTTTTGCTCATTTCGTACACAGGTCCTCGTTCTGAAGGAGAATACTTAGATTTATGGTATATTTTGAATCATGTACACTTTAGATATGTTGCCCAATTTTATTATATAATATCTCTATCAGAGCCAAGTGTCTGCTTCAATTAAGTCGTAGCGGGGTATGTCCATAAAACGTTCAGTATCCACATCCCGAACAATGCTATGAGTAGCTTTGCCTTCAGTCCTGGCTGCCATTCGACTTTCCCGTACCAAATATTAACACCCGGCGTACTGGGTCTTGACGACCCTTGAGCCAAGCGGTCTACCCACCGAGGCTGAGGACGTGCAGGAGTATCTGGTTCAGATGGAAGGACGTTGCCAGCATTGTCTTTCCGTACAGGGAGTTCCAGCTCGTCTGATGGTGCCTGGAATATTATTTCTTGACCAGACTCTGAGTCGTTCCCAGTCGCGGGAGGAATGCGTGGATTTGACACCTCCATTACTGTCGGTAATGCAGGGGTAGGGACGCTTCCACATATCCTCTTTGTCAGCTCTCCAGTTGCTTGTGAAACGCAGTTGGACACGTAGATGAACATGATTGTCGTCAGCATCATATTCACGGGACGCCATCGGGTACCGGGGATGACCAACAAGAGGCCTTTGGTGTCCCCAGCTAACCAAAAGTGGTATTGGATGATAAACGTCTCCAGTGAGCATTTGCCGATGAAGGCGAATGCCTTCGAGGAGGCCGAGCGGAGGACGGGATTGGCGTTGCGGAGGACGGCAAAAGCGAGGACGGGTAGTGAAGAGGTAAAGGGATGGTAGAAGTTGTACTGGAATTTGTCCATAGACAACTCGAATGCGAAGAACCATAGGAAGACCAACGCAGAGACGACTGTGGCCGCTTTCACCGCGAGGGGCCATTGCGGATGCTCTGTCAAACGATATTCACGGATTTTGATTACCGCCAAAGCGGCGAACATCCCAACGTACACGATCCATAGGTCGAGATTGACGCGGAAGGACCACTCGCGGGCGGACCAATGGATGCCGCAAGCTCGCTCCAGGAACCCGAAAACGACGTTCAAAACCGAGTCTCCGGTCTCGCGCATGACGAATGTGACTAGCGTCAGGGAGAGGAGGATTTTGCAGATGAGGAAAGGTGTACGATCATTGTACCGCGCTCCTATGAACATGGTGACATAGATGACGAGATACCACCATGAAACTAGCGGTGAGAAATAATATGAGATGTAGTCAGTGTTCATGGTGTATGCAAGAACCAGTGTGAATAGATTGAGCCTTATTAGTATCTGTCACCGATGTATAAGTGTCATATAATCAATGGACGCGTAGTGCGACTTTACCTGGGCAACACGCAGGAAACCGAAATCCGCTTTTTTGATGTAGAAAGTCGCATGACCGTAACCTGTCATGAAGAGGTAGGATGCGACAAGCACGCGAATAGGGTTGTATATCCCAGAAACTTTGGAGGCGCCTGTATAATGGTATATCAAAATTGCGACTGGAAGTTGCGGTGAGTATAGAAGACTAAGAGGCGATTAGGAGATAAACATACTTTGCATCCAACCCTTCCATTCATCTGTTTGGTCTCTGTTAAGGAACCCCTTATCATTCTCTGCTCGTTGGACGGTTAATAGACCTATCGCCAGACTAAAAATGCAGAGGAATGAGAACGTCCACGGGTTAAACTGCTTTTGTTCCTTCAGCCAGAACCCAGTTCGATCCGCCATATAGATAAGTGCCACCGATATACTGATGACCATAGCGGGCATCTGCTCTTTATGTATGAAAGAATTTTGTGAGGTATTAGAGCCTAGGTCATAGCCGGGTGAGATGCAGCATGAAGTATTAAGTAGTTCCAACTCACCATGACGGCGTACTAAAATCCAAGAGACAGGACCCCAGAGTATGGTAACGACGAGGACAAGAAGGTGGATAGCGGAAGGCCATGGGTAACTTGTGCAACACGTCTTGTCCAGAGGAAATACTTTTGGCAACACATCATTGCAGCGCAAATTCATCAGCATGCTGGCTTGCATGTTGACAACAGCATTAGAAAAGTGCAAGCCGTCCTCTGTCTGAGAATCATCTAGCATGTGGTTGAATACTGAGGGGAATGCTACCGGCAACGAGGTTTGCTGGTCAAAGAAACCGAAAAACGTGAAAGGGTCGGCCAGTGAAGGTGGCCTTATGCGGTGGGCGAGATCAGAATTCATTGCGTCTATATCCGATGCATGCATAGTAGAAGCACGGTCCGGAGATAGCTTCGCGGGAACGACGTCCTCGATAGGTAAGATAACCACAATATCGGCAGGCTGCGTATCAGCAGACGACAGAGACTGCAGCGTGGACTCAATCATGGATTCCCAAGCAGGCAGGCCTCCAGACTCTGCATATCGTAGGTACCAGAGTCCAGAGCCCAAAACAAGGAGCGCCGGACGGTCTTGATGACTTCCAGGCTGAAGTCCACTTGGGAAAGGTGTTCTAACGAATGTCTGAGCCCGGGACGAGTTCAAATAAGGATCCCAGTAGAACAGCAGCTCCACTCCGTGAACTGTCGTTAGATGGTGATCTGTATGTTTCTGGCTATCTTCTGGAGGGGCTGTCGGAAGAGTACCGTCCAGGGAGTGTGCCATTTGGAAATATAACTGCCGGGTGACGGAATCGCCGAGGAAAACTAAACGCCTTGACTCTAAGCAAGCAGAAACATCCTGTGGTTGGTAGCTATGCATCATGCAACCTGTTACATATGAGCCATCCATGTAAATTATGTAGAAGGTAGTATTCACCTTCAGGTTGCCAATTCGAGTACTTGTCATCCAGCCAGCGACCCTCACTCAGTAGTGCTTGACAGTGCAAACTATCCACACGGTCTATCAGACGCTTTGTGAGCATCATGGGGCAGAGTTGGTATACATGTACATACCCAGGATCAAATATCGAAAGCAACCAATTGCTAATGCACACATGAAGGCAGCTGAGACAACATACTGACCCCAGGCCGGGTTCAAGGAGAAAGAAGCCGGTCTTGGAGGCATCCCAAAAGCCTCAAGCTATTGAGCCAATATGTCCCTCGTAATTGTGGGCAGGTGAGAGCCTGGTGTACACCGCCGGCTAGTACGAGGTTGAGGTCGTCACGGAACATAGAAGGCGCTTAAGACAGTGCTTTATTTGATGAGCGCTAAATGTATGTGTATTAAGAAGCAGTTACAAGCTAAGTCCGTAATATTAATGCTAACGATTCCAACGTCTATATGTACGGAGCTTACACAAGTACATATGCGCTGTTGTCTAAAGAATGTGAAATGTATGATAGAGACTTTTGATCTAGCAAAGTCCTTGAGGAAGTCCGAGAAGTCAAGTTCATGACAATCAAATACTACTTGTGGAAGTTGTCGTGAAACCTGGGCACAAACTTGAGTCAAGAATGAAGGACGAGGAATTACACCCTACTCACCGGTTCTATTATCAGACACGTAGTTCATAAGAAGATACGAGGTAAGTGCGGGTCAGCATAGTGCATGTGATGGTCCATGCTATACGCACCCTTGACAGTGATTGTTGGAAGAAGTTGGGAAACATGACAGATAACGGCACCATGTGCATGCTAAACAGCGGAAATGTCAGCGGAAATAGCCCAATCTGTGAGACAAGATGAAGGGCAAGGACATACCTGCGTACGGGTCACTCTTGTAGAAATTGCGAAGCAGTACTACAAATAATACTACGGCGACTGGGACCGCGGCAATCCTACATGACCAAACGATCAACTTGTGTCTGTTCGAGATACTTATAATGGGATAGAAGATCATCCCGACGAGAAGTCCCATGAAAAAGCCTCCGATATGCGCTAAGGTATTTTTTTGAACTTAAGTGAGACACAGACATAATAAAAATATAAGGGAGTGCACACCAAAATTATCAACGTCTAAACCAAGTATCGATTAGCGGTTTATGGCCGAAAATGCATCGTAACTTACATGGTATGTATCCAATCGCAATGCCAATGGCTAGCTCGATAATCATGAACACCAGCTGTAAATATTGCTATAGACCAGGGCATTTTTCGTATATAAGCACAGCGCACCTTGCGTACTGGGCGGTACTGATATTTCCAGTGAGCGAACAGATCTATCCACACCACCTGAATACCTCAGAAGGTCAGTATTGAAAACAATATCAACTACAGGGACCTACAGCAACCGTTCCAAAGATGGCCCCACTGGCACCAACCGACGGTGATGCCACCAGTGCAAAATTACCTCCGAGTACGTTACTATCATATTTTGTTAGTTTAGCAGGGGGTAGAAGATTAGATGACTAACCCAAAGATCCCCGCAGCGAAGTATAGAAGGAGGAAACCGCCAGACCCCATTTCTCGCTCCACCTATCAAGGTATACTAGTAGTAAGCTTTTTGTCAGGTCATGGGGGATGCATTATTAACCTCTGCAGATGCAGTCAATTGGGCTAGCATGTTCAGTAGGATATGAATGATGCCCGCGTGTAGAAATATGGGGGTAATAAACCTAGGCATCGAAATTAATAGAAATAATCCTGATAACGCTCTTAAGACTCAACCTAAACCACTGATCGGGTTCCTCTCCATGGAACCCGCCAAAGCCACAAATGTCTTCCAAGGAGCATATCTGGTCCGGCGGATTGGCCGTGTCATTCAGACCTTATACCGAGTCGTCAACGAAATCTGCGAAGAAATTACTAACATGCTAATACTGACAAGGAAAGTTTGCTGGTTGAGGCAAGCCTTGGACTTCTTTCATGCAAGGCGGGAACCGAGCTCCGGCGTTGATCAGCGCGCTCTGCGATGGTCCGAGCATAGGATTGACAACGGGCTACGTGGGATGCGAGAAGATTCAGCGGAAATTCGTCACAAGCCAATATGACCAACTGACTTTCATAGAGATTGGAGTCCCTTGCGCCCTGGAATTTAGAACTAGTTCATAAATGAAGACTCCTAGCATTACGACAGCCAGTGTCCATGCTAGGATACGCAGTCAGATATCAAACCATATATCAAAAGCGTAATTGATGCTTACCTACAAAGGGGTATTTTTGGCGACCGATTCCACGCTTCTTCTCCTCAATCCTCTGCTGCACGGGGACCTTTCCGTTCCCTACATTTGCGAACAGCCTTGACAAAGGTGTGGCCTTCTCGGCAAGTGGACGGGCCCGACTTTCGTCAAACGGATCATCCCCGTATTCTAGATATAGAAAGAAAACGTCAGTGTACGGAATAGACGCATAGTTGAAAGCGCACCAAGATCCTGGTAATTTCTGACTTCCGTGCCGCCGGTATGCTTATCAGAATAGTCAAGTTCGTCTGGCTTGTCATAAAGGTTGGAGTCATAGTCATTATTTTCATGAGCATGTTCGGGAGGTTCATATCCAGACTGTTCTGAGCTGTGCAAGAGATTCGTTGTGGATTCTCCACGACTATGGCGAGTTATAGCCGTATGGTTGAATGGTTCGTCCTGAGGTTCCTCATGGGAAGCCATACGGAGTATGATCAGCGCAAGAAAATTGGATCGTAGAACCTAAGAGAGTGTTTATATTTCAGAAGAGATGAGGTGCTTGTTGTAGTTAAACGTGAGTCGTGCGACTCCGAAAGCACAGGCCACAGAAGGCGTGGGGCGTCTATCAAGACAGGTTCATTCATGCCGTAGACATCTCATGAAGCCGTTGAGCACCCAAGGCGGTGGACAGTAACTGCAATGGAAACAGGAAATAGCTATTACATGTGGAGATTCGCGACGGAATGGGTTTTAATACGTTCGAAACTTGCAGTCGAACTTTCCAGTGCCTTAGACTCTTCACTGCTTTCACTGAATAGAAAGGCTTTCGCTTTCGTTCCACTTTTTCATCAAGGTATTGCTTGGCAGTCCGAAAGGATCAACCACCTTTTGCGCAACTTCCACACCCGCTACCGGGAGATGTTCCGAGCTAAGAAGACCGAGCTGCGGGCGGATGGTATACAGTAACTCTAACTCAATATCAAGGCTGGGCTCACTTACCTGAACCAACGCAGAAGCTTGATCCCAGTATCTATTCAAGTATAGACGATAAGTCAAGCACGTATTCAACAGTGACTTGTGAATGTAGCCGCGTACATGTGTCTGTTGAAACCGACGTGAGGATAGGTCTATCAATATGTTGAAATAGAACATACTCGAAGGTCAATTTATCCCCTCGGAATGCTACTACGCCAACAAGAGCTAGCTCCAGTGGTTTTCCCGTTGGTTTGATACCGGGCAAGAAATAATCGATTTCCTAAGAAACCTTCAGAAGGATGTCGTGCCGGAGTAAAATAGCTACAGACAGTAGTATGTGTGCACTTGAATATCATCTCGTCGATGACACGATCAGCCCCGACTTTGAAACATTAATATCAGCCTTTAAATCACGGCATTCGACAGACCGACCCGAGACATACCAGTTCTCGAAATAGTGATTAACTCCGTATCGGGAGGAGTGACCTGTTCTACTATCAGTAGATATCCTTCGTCCAAGTCGTATGGATGCGTACATTTTCCCGAGTAAAATGGTACTGTCAGATCGCGAGTCAAAAGGTGTGTATCATAGAACGATAACAGCACTACCTTATAGAACCTCGCGAGATCTTTAAAACCTACACCTCCAGTCATAGTCGGCACATGATTGACATAGGGGGCAGAAACCTGAGAAGAGGATAATCACCACGTTTGTACTTGGACCAGAATTAGACTTACCATCGTTGACATAGTCTCTGCCAGAGATTAATGTTGAAAAAGTTCAGATGCGAAGTGTAGAACTTACTCATAGCATCCCTCTCTACGAATTCCTTTGAAAGTTATTGACTTCGCTTTACAGTAGTATAAGTTGATGGTGTATACTTACATAGTAGGTATGTTTTTCCCAGAGTCCCTCCAGATCGAAGTGCGGGCCCAGGTGCCTTCGGAGTAATTCCAAAGTTCGAGTGTAAGACAGCCCCACAGCAGAGCGAATATACGGACCCACAGACGAGGTCTCTCCTGCAGTGACCAGGGCAGGCGCTTTCATTGAATAAGGAAAAGGAGGATCTGCAGTGACCTTAGGGTATGTGTGTACCACCACGGGCGGATAGCAAGAAGTTGGAACCGCATGCTGTAGAGAGATAGAGTCAATCATCTCTACCAAAGAGGCGTTGAGGGCATCTTGATTTGTTGAAAGATGGAAGATAGTCCTATGAAGCATTGAAATAGTTCATTATAATGCACAATAACGAGACTCTTTGACTCACGGAATGGGACCGTCCGTATTATTCGCGACCAGACCGTCGCCGTCGCTTGCTGCTGGACAGAAATGCACGCATACTTTTAGATTCTGCCTATCAAATTGCCCAGTTACCGTTCGTAAAAGGACGGAATCGGCTCCGTAAGTTATCAAGGCCCAGTAATGATCTGCGCGATTTTTTGCTAGCTGATTAGCTTCTTGAACGGCATTCACAAGTGGACTTTCAGCGTTCGGTGGGAACAGTATGTGTACAACATCGTAGCCTTCCTCTGAAAACTGGCGTATATCGTAACATATGAGCTCAATGTGTAGATTGCAATGAAAAATAATAAAAAATGCACCTGCTTACACCATCCAGCTTGTTCCTCAGATATCAAGATAACCAATAGCGGAGGACGAGCTATGGAGGTTACTGTGCTTGCGATGAAGCGAGACATGTTAAATGTCGCAGAAATTCAGGCTTAGCTTGAGGTGCGTTCACGAGTGAACACGCGAAGGAGGACCTGCGTGGTGAGCAAGATGCATGGAGCATATGAACGGAATGTCAGTACTTGCCAAAGCGATTGCCGAAAGCGAGTCACCGGAGCTCGGAAGTCTTATCTACCGTTTGGAATGTGAACCAATATCGTGAATCTTCGGTTGGAAGTATTCGTGCGCCTGTTTCAGTCTCAGCTTCCCATCCTACATATGGGCATCTCTGGAAGATCAAAGGAGTGTAACAGCAGCAGTAGGCCCCATAAATCCAAGTATAGTATACACTGTATTATCAGTTCTAGACATGCCAAGATGCGACTGTATCCGTACGATGTTGAAAAATGGTAGAGGGAAGGGCGTCGATAATTCAGTGTCATCTACCAGGTTGGTCCTCGCAGAGGGTTCCTTTCGCCGCTGTGTAGGTCGATTGGTGTTACCTCTGCACTGTTTTTCCCTCTACTTCGAGTAGATCGTGATCTTGTTAATGGAGTCAGATGTCTCGACAGTCGGAGCTCTCCAGAAGAGTCAGGATCCTCCGTGTCATACGGTGGTGTTGGCTTTTCCTCGTCGTTCTCCTCATCCAGATCAAGGGGGCGATACCATCTTGCGGTGGATGGCGCTCCGTCAACCCACTGTAGTGTACGAATGCCGACTTCCCGCAGTTTCCCACTTTGTAGACGCCATGTCATCGACCCTCGAGTGCCATGGCTAGCTCGGCTAGCAGATCTTGCCGCACCTAGTGCTTCACCATTCTGCTTTTCCTGCTCAGCCGCCGGTCGCTTCGCAGGGGAAGCACCTAACATACGAGGATCGGAGGGTAGGAAAAGCGGGAGCATGTGTCTAGAATCCAGGAGTTCTCCTAGTGCATCCGGGGCTGCAGGTGGTTCCCAAACGGACTTCTCCTGCGTGCGATCAAAGAGCATGTCAATGTTCTGTTGAGCTGCCGCACTTTCGAGACCTGGCGATGGCGGTGCGCTATCCATATATTGAGCACTCGAAGGAGGCCCGTCATCTTCTTGGTCCCGGTCTTGGTCCCCGATCTGGAATAAACATTGAGACCTAGCCTGCGGAACATGATCTTTCAGACTCGCCTCTTTCCGAAGAGCTTCGACACCCATTTTCACGCGATGTCTCTCCCAGTCTTTTTGTAACTGAGCTAGATATTGGATACACTCTTCGGTCATTCTACCCTCGTTGACCTCATACTTGTAGTCCCGAACAGCGCGGCGCATCTGTATAGTCACTATATCAGACTCCATCTCCGGGCGGCACCACAGCTATATGTTACCTGCAAAGGATTCATATGTCTCATAGTTTGAATGGTCGCGATGAGATTTGGAAACTCGCTGATTGAAGACAAGCACTGTAAGACGCGAAGGGTCATGAATACGCAATTGTAGTACCATTGGTTGGTATATTCACCTGTAGCCAATTCAACAACTCCCGCACTGGGACAAAATGGGAGCCAATACCCCGCGGTAATTCCATATTACCAATCCATTCTTCTAGTACACTTATATTCATGCTGATTTGCACAGCCCTAGATCTGAGTACAGAATTGAACCAGCCACTGTGAGAGCTTAACGATTTGTTACATACCTGCAGAGATATTTCTTTCGTGTCAATACACGATTGAAAATTTCGCCTTTCGAGCCGTCAATCTACCAGAACAAAAGGGAGCACGAGTGACTTACAGGCTGCCCAGTACATAACTTGCGACCAAAGTTGTGTTGATAGCGCAGGGTTTATGTCAGCCAGACTGAAAAGTGTCTGTAAGGCAGTCATGAAGGAAGTGACATTCGTAGGGGATATTGAAGAAGTGGAATCAGGGAATAGAGTAGCAGGAGCTCCCGATGGTGGGCGTCCTCGCGTGAATGTCTGTCTAAGAGATGCGAATTTTGCGGAAGCAGTATTAGGAGGTGTCGGTGGACGGCTCAAGGACCCCCCGGCAGATTTAAGCGTTGGTGATGGAGATCCAGGGATGGCATTAATTGCATTCAAGGGAGCCGGCGCCTTCTTCTTCCCCGCTCCAAATGAACGTAAGAATGACCATTCAGATTCGAACTGAACAGAGTCAAATTCGTTGGACAATGGGGAGTAGTCCAAGAGGGCGGGGTCCATGTCTTGATCTATCCTTCTTTCCGCAAAACGGATTATAAATACTGCCAATGGACGAGTGAGCTTCCGTCCAGACAGAACAAATGAATTAGGTACCGAACACTGAGTTCAAGATTTCTTCAATGAGGGTATACGATCCAAGCAATTCGCATGTTTCTTTCAGGGCCTCATCGCAACGCATTAGGTGGAGCCAGATTGTGATATTATACAACCAGAATACGAGATATGTTAAGTCATCCCCCCGATTCTGTCTTCAGTCAGTCAATTGGATCACATGAATGGTAAAGAAACGTCTTACGAAGAATGTTTCTTCAATTGTATCTGTCGCTCCTATAATGAGATCCTCGAGCCAATTGTCGTCGCAATTAAGGCACGCGAATCGTGCCAGCATGTACAATGCATTCGCGGGCTCCGCATTCCGCAAGGTGGGTTGGAAGTCCGTAATGAGAGTTTGAAAGATGTCCGGTAAAGAATGTGGAGCAAAAACTAGCATAGAAGTATAATCTGGAGATGGGGTCTGTGGAAAACTGAGTGGTGAAACGAAGTCACAAAGATGGTCACCACTCACGAATAGGTCATACTCCCCCAAATCTTCGTCTTCCTCGTCTTCCTCTTGGTCGCTAAATGAAAATTCGGCGTTGGGGTCACCCCACCACCTCTGGCCGATTCCGAGAATCCTTCCAATGTTGTCTTGTACTTCTTTCCGCTTCTCAGCAAGTAATCTTTTCTGTTCAAGTACTCGCCGATGCTCCTCCATTCTTCCGCCCGTCCAGCCTCGCTCACGCATGGCTTCTTCCAGAAGTAAAGCCACATCTTCCCTTCCAGGTAACGTAGAATGAGCGGTCACAATGTCCAGTGCGGTAAGCTTGCGACGAGTGACGGTAAACGGGGAAGCTCCGTGTGTCAAAAGATGCGAGATAAGTGTCGGCGGGGCCGCTAACGCTGCATGATGAAGTGCTATCCAACCAGCTACAAATCGCCATCACTCTTGAGGCTATGCAGAGAGATAAAGCACGACGCACCATTATCAGGTAAATTCACGTCAGCACCTTCAGCTATCAGTAGCCGCACGCACTCCTCTCTTTCAACATCTCTCTCAGTTTCCGACCCAAACCCAAAGATGGTGATGCTGATCAACCCGAGCCCGTCATCGTCCTGTTTACTGAGATCGATATAAGGCTGGGCCTGAGAATCGCTCAACAAGTACGACAGCAAGGGGAAGTCTCCAAAAACACAAGACCGCGTTAAAGAGTGTGACACCAGCTCCCCCCTCTGTACAGGTGATAAGCCGACGTTAGGTGACAGTAGGTGTGATAATTGTGCGGGTGTCGGATATAATGGCTGCAGGTCAGGCTCAACTGTAAGATCCACGGGACCCACAGACTTGGAAATGCTATCCATTCGATAAGAGAGTACGCGCTTTGACGGACCTGGGGGGTGAGTGTCGAACTGTTTCGACCGGACACCTGTAGTTGCCTCCAGCCTAGGAATTGAGAAGTAGCAGTGAATCACTCTTGTGTAGGTCTCTCGCAAACGACCGGAAAGCCCGCGACTGGCTATAAGTCCGAGGATTAACTCGATCCGCTTCTATAAGTCAAAAAAAAGTAAACAGTGAAGTGGTGGGTATGGTAAGCTACCAACGAAGACCGCCACAGGCTCATGCAGATGGGCGTCTAACGGTTCTGCTCGCAACAGTCCTTTTTCGTACTTGAACAGCTCTCACTCTCAACTCTCTCGAACTACACCTCAAAACGATGACCTTTGTCAAACGACAAAAACTCTCTGGAGCAGATGAAAGCGGTTCTTCAAGTTCTCAGGAATCTGAAAGCGATGCCCCAGACACCAGTACTGAGGACGATATGGCCAATGTAGTACGGCCGAAATCCAAGAAAACCTTGAAGCGTAAACGTCGCGCAACAGATGCCATAAATTTCGGTACCACTTTGCAGACATTGTTGAGCACGGATGCTCCATCTACGCAGCCTTTATCTCTCAAACCGTCTGTTGCGCGGAAGAGGAATGAAGAGAAGTTGGAGGCTAAAGGCAAGAAAGTGTTACTAGTGGAGAGGAAAGTGAAGGAAGAGAAAGGTAGAATCAAGGATGTGATTGGTGGCTGGGGTGGAGAGGGTGAACGTGCCCTACGCAAAGTTGCTCAAAGAGGAGGTAAGCAAATCATATCATACACAAAACAAAGAATTACATTGACGGTCCTCGAAGTGGTGAAGCTGTTCAATGTTATTCAGCAGTCTCAGGCATCATCAGCGGCAGCAGAAGAAGGACTTAAATCCCAAAGAGGTAGTGGAAGACCTACTCTTCCTGCGCCCTCTTTGCAGACAGGCAAGAAGAACGGCAAGCAAAAAGATAACCCTATCGGCCGAGGCAAAGATAGTGAGTCTAGTTTTCGCTGTATCTATCTATCAGCATGGTTCGCTCAACCCGTAATGCAGATCTTGTTGGAGAGGACGATTTCTTGAACAGCATCAGATCTGGTGGTCTCGTCTCCAAGATGTGAAACGGTATATGTAGTCTCCCCAAGGCAGAGCAGCCAAGGGATAAAATTACGTGCCTACGGCGGCATGCGGGTGACCTGTCTGACGGTGTATGGATGGGCATGCACATTTAGAATGCGATACCAGATGCATGCCATTATTCACATACTAAAAGGCATTCCTCTATGATTCTGAGGTGAGAGAGCATACGCCTTATCTGTAATAAAGCTTTCTCTCAATATTCTGCTGTACATTGGACTTGGGATTGTGCTCGTTGATATCCATGAATCGCTAGTCAGTATCTCATATCTGCAAGCTGCTGTGGATTTCTGCCACTGTCTGCTATTTGTGATAAATTGGAGTCCAAGTTATCGCCAAGTGCAGTAGTATCAAATATAAATTCGAGATAGCCTGGAAAAATACACCTGGTGCGAACCGAACCCACGAATCAGCAACACTGGCGGCGGGCGCAGCCATCGCCCTGCCCTAAATTTGCATTTTACCATAAAAATCACAGCGTCTGCGTCGTTGTTCCCTCATGGTCAGTCCGCACCGTTTTTCTGCTGGATGTATGTCTAGAACTCATCGGAAAGTCCACACAGGTCTCATCGAAGATTGCTGTACGCAAAGAGGAGTGGGAGAAGCGTTTGCATGATGTTCAGGTGACCAAAGAGTGAGTCTTCGTGTTCTACACTCTTTTTCGACGGCGGCGATATCGGATGAAACAAACTATTGGGAATCTCTCTGAATTCTTTGATGAGAGAAAAAGTATTGCATGTATTACCTGACCTTTTGCCTCGTTCTTCCTCCATTTTCGTCTCTCATTCCATACTGACTTCTATTCCTAATAGGGATCTAAATCGGCTTGTCATGGATTATCTCGTTATCGAAGGGTTCAAAACAACTGCCGAAGAGTTCAATAAGGAGGCTGGATTGACCTCACCGGTGGATCTGGAGAGTATCGAGAGCCGCATGAACATACGGGAAGCGCTTCAACGAGGAGATGTCGGGGAAGCCATTACTCGGGTGAACGACTTAAATCCAGAGGTGAGTAACGTGGTCGTTTTGCGAGCTCTGCAGAGCTCGAGAAAATGATTAAACTCTTCATGCACCACTCTGAGCCCGCTTCGCGGTCGCTGAGGAGACCAAACACCAAACTTCAGTCTTCAATATGATCTATCCTCGTTTCATTCTTTTGACAACAAATTTCTAACGATATCCTGTCAGATACTAGACACCAATCCGGCGTTATACTTCAGACTCCAGCAACAGAAGCTTATCGAATACATTCGTCAGGGGAGGATTGCGGAAGCGCTGGAGTTTGCTCAGCAAGAGCTCGCGCCTCGTGGCGAAGAAAGTCAAGAGTTTCTTGGAGAATTGGAGAAAACCATGGCTTTACTTGCCTTCGACTCTTCGCCGTCTGCTCCGCCTTCCGTCACGGAGCTTCTATCTCCCGCGCAGCGATTGAAGACTGCTAGCGAGGTTAATGCTGCAATCCTTGAAAGTTTCAGTCAAGGGAAGGAAGCGAAACTCCTTGGGTTACTGAAACTCATATGCTGGGGCGAGTTCATGCTGGACGAGCGGGCAGATTTTCCCAAGGTAAGCTCGTTATCATCTAACGAGCTCTTCATCCTCTTATGTTTGTCTAGCTTGATGTTTGTGAGGGAACGTTCGCTTATCCCAAACCAGCGCAATTCAGACGGGAATGAACGCTGTGCTTGGTAGACATCGTTGTATAGTAGGATATATTGTACTGTACTCAAGCTATGTATTCTGTTGGGGATTCCTTAATACAATGGATGGATCTTGTAACATACTTGCGCGCTGATTTACGAAGTTAATTAAAACTGATTGTCAACATTCAAATATTCACTCGCAGCAGCTCGGCGGCGTGGTGTCACGGTACCCTGGCACAAGACCAATCATGCATACTCGGTGCTTGCTTGTTCCATGAGAGTCCATGAGCAATGTGAAACCAGGTAAAGCCGCGGTTCCGTTTTGCGGCGTGACTCTCCGCGTAAACTGCCACATGTTTTCAAAATTATGCAACCAATCCTGAGGCCTGAGGCCTGAGGCCTGAAGTTCACCAGTCAGGGCATATTGCAAGTGAAATATCAATAGTCGTGAGAAGATGGTCAATATGGTCTTGAACCAATGCACACTGCCTCACCGCTTATGGGGTTTGCAAGGCTAATAGACTTAGAACGTTGAGAGCAATCATATGTGCTGCGGGTCTTTGCGCTTCAGCAAACGATAAGCGTCGCGCTTGAGGATGAGGTGAACTCGAGTAGATGGTACTTATACTCTTCTCGTTTCTTCCCGCTGAGCACCAGGCTGCCCGGATCCATCGATGCCCATCATCCAGCATAGGTTTGTGCCAACCCAGGAACCACAGAAACTGCTTGGAGCTGGGAAGATATGAAGGCCGGCATAGGACTGACCAGCTTGGATGGGCGCTGATTGATGCCACGGTGTGTAATATCTAAATTTTCCGAGAGTGGTCAACCCGAACGGAATCTTCTCCGGGAACTTGTTGAGATGAAGGCATTTTCGAAAGAAGCTAAGTTCGGTGCATGGGTTTCGAAACGTAGGAATAGCTCAACGACTATCAGATGATCAGTTGAGAGGAGGGAGACGCTGTGAACTTGCAGCTGAGCATACCACCCTGGTATAGCACAAGGTTGAAGATGGGCCTGCAAAGGATGCAAGTTGGCCGATGCGGACAAAGCGGAGACAGGGGACGAGGAGAACGGACTGATCCAGTCAACTCGGGAAAGGCACCGATAGACGCAGGCTGTAGCGTTCCCGCGATTTCGAAAGAGAGGTTCCACCGGAAGGAAATAGGGCAAGCACCCTGCTCGTGTACACAGCGTGAGCCCTGAGGTGATATGGGCGAAGATAACTCGGACTGGCTATGCGGCGAGCGGTGCAGGCCACTACTGGGTACATGACCTGATAACCATAGAGTATGCCTACAACGAGCCCTGCACGTTGCGGTGTTTTCTAGAATATATGAAAAAAGAGTGTCAGTTGAGCTAGAAGGGCGTGTTTGTGCGTGCCGAGGGGGAACGCTGAAAGAACATGTTGTCGGAGTGCCAGAGGGCTTGTCCGAAGTCGGTGGTAACTTCAATCCGCCGGCGCCTAGCGCTCACCCTTCGTCTGCTTTTGGCGTCGTCTCAATCGTCCGTCGTCGTCGTCGTCGTCGTCGCGGTGGCCGACTCCCTCTCTCTCGGTCATCCACAGTCTGCGAGTCCACGCCACAGCCATCAGCCACCTTCTCACATACTGGCTTAGCATTCTGTGTTTTGTGCGACTTTCCCCCCATTTCACGACCAGTCCACCGTTCTTCACATTTGTTCAGCCTTCGATATGTCGGACGAGGCAAAGTCTATGATCTCAAAGCCAAAGAAAACTAGGCTTCGGATCCTAGTTGTCAATAATCCAGGTCCTGAAAGTGACGACGAAAACCATGGACCACACCCCATTTCCTCTAATCCTTCGGAGAAACAGCTCCCTCCTGCCACACAGTATGCGCCCCCATACGGCCCCGATCTTGTAAAGTGTCCATCCGAATATTCCAATCCATCCAATCCAACGCTCTCCTCTCCCTCCAGCACAAGTTCGCCGGCATGCGAGTCTACACCTCCCCCCAGTACCCCCGGGCAAAGCAATCCTACACTGGATTTTGCTGGTGATGGCACTCTCAGACAAGAGCCTGTCCTTGTGCCTTATCCCGATAGTAACGAGACTAGCCCTCAAGCCCTCCACACCTACAACCCGACTGGGCTCTTCCCTGGGATGATATCTCATCCTCGTCATGGTCGACGTCTATCAGCGAATAGACCTGCAACAGTAGGTCCCGTTCCCGACTTATTGCACTGAGGCATACTTATCTAGGTTACTAGTCTCCGACGACGTCGATACCAGAATCTCAACCACCGCAGAACGGTGCCGGTCGTCCCAGTCCCAGCGAACGCATTCTATTGGTAACCACAGATGCTGAACATTTAGTTGTTGTCGACATCACCGGTGCTAGAGATGCGGCGTATATTCGCGAGCGAATCTTTGCAAAGGTAAGCGTGGGTTTACTTCATCTCTCATCGCTTCAACGCTAATATTCAACAACTTTAGCTCCAGATCTCGGATGATGACCAACCACGCTTCTCCATTTATCGCACGGAGATTGGCAAATTTGCCATTGGAGATGCACTGAGCGATGAGCAGTTGTGGGATCTATATTGTGAGCGCGGCGACGAGAGGGGGTCGATCAAGTTGCTGGTATCTCATTCCCATGCTCCGGTACATGAAGCATCACACAATTCGGGTCAAGCTTCTCCTGTCAATACAATACCACCACCAGTTCTCCCCCGGCACGGTCTTTATCCTCCACTGCATCCCGTTCGACCCTCAAAGTCACGGCGCGGCAGTTTCTCTTCTGCGAGCGAGCGACAGCCACCTGACGTAGATTATGAAGCATCGGGTTCGGAGGATCCTGATCCTCCGGATCGAGAACCACGGCGGGGAGTGCGCTCTCCACACCAATTTCCTGGTCCTCGACATGCATACATACCTGGCTTCGGGAGGCCACAGTCTCCCGTGGGTACACTGGATCGCACCCGTGCACAAGTCTTCCCTGAAGGATCCGGTCGCACGCGCGGGGGCGTATTGCCGACCCCCCCTTCTCAACATAACTCTCCAGAATTGATACGCCCTCGTGATCCTCCGCTGGCACCTGTTCCGCCTCACTGGCACAGTCGCTCCCCCTCGGATGTAGCCACGGAACGGGAACGAATAATACAGGTATCGGACAACCAATCAGACCTTCCTCAGCCGAAACGTACCTTCAAAGAGAGGGAGGAGAGAGAGGAGAAGCTCAAGCGGCGGGATCAAGTTAAGAAGGAGCGTCCGACGAGACCCCCGCACCATGACATACGTGAGGGCTGGACTGTCGTGCCTGTAGACGTACCAGATAGTGGATATAAGAGGGACAGGCCCACCACCCCACAAGACTCTCGTCCCTCGCCGCGACATGGACCAACGTCTGTATTTCAACTCCCTCAGCAACCCCGTGGGCCGCCGCCGCCGCCACCTATCGTTGGTCCGAACGAGCCGCGGAACCGCAAACGTCAGGGCCAACCTGTACCAAACTCATTTGTAATAACATGGAAAGGTCCTGACGCTCCTGGAAAGCCTGAGCCAGCACCAGCACCGGCACCACGATCCACCCCAGGCCCTTCGTGGCCTCGAATATTTGGGGCCAAGAGTATGCATGATTTGCGGGGATCTTATGTGATGCAGGCTCCTGCTGGTGGTTCGGGTGGCCGCTCCCGACCCCCAGCTTCTCCTCTTCCAGTATCGACAAGGCCCGGCACCGGTACATCCAATAGTTCTGTGCCCCTCAATGGAACAATGCCCAATGGCAACGGCAACATGGATCCGCCTTCAAGTTATTCTGAAGCCTCCAGTATGTCTGAAATGGGCTTCCCGAAATCGTATGAAGGACCTCGTGGGACATTAGCTTCTCCTATTCGACCCAGTCCCGTATACCATCAGCCGGCCGGCCCAATGTTTCTAGGATCGGCGTCATCCAACCTCTGTCATCTGCCACAATCATCTACTGGTAGTGACCTCGCCAATCTAACTAACCGAATAAACCGAAGCCTACAGTCGCCTCACCACACTGAAAAGCCTCGTATGGTCTCACCGCCATACTCTGGCTCAGTCCGAACCAGTTTACCAGTCCGCGAGGATATTCCAGGGCCTACTATGTCATTTGGCCCTCGGCCGCTGCCTTCTCATCCGCGCTACGATCGCCCCCTCGCAGATCCCCCCGTTTTAGATCACACAGCCGCACCTCGCATACCCTCTCGCAGTCCTATCAATGGTAAATCCCCAGTATTTGAAACGAATCAAACGGACCAGCGAATGGAAGTACTTCCGGTACAGCGTACACTTTCCTCGCTCCCTGTACGGGAAGATGATAACGACGCACTGTCGTCCTCTGAGAACACGGTAAGGCGGGACGATTACTCTCGATGGCAGTTCCCGTTGCAAAAGAACGATGGTCCAGGGTCCAGCACAGCGATCCCACCCCCTCGTGCTCCATCAGTTGACTATCAGCCTGATTCTGACGAGGAAAGTGATGGTGGGACACTTTGGGCGAAGCCACCACCGAAGGCTTCGCGACCTGTATTAACCCCAATCGACACTGACAGCTCGCCTTCGTCGAGGCATAGTCCCCTACCTCAAGAGAATCCTCGCGTACCGCCTCCTAACTTTCCTGCTCCTCCTGGATATATCCCTGAACCTCCACCCCCTCCTCGCCGTACTGTCCGTCCTAACAATAGTGGAAGTGGGAAAAATCTACAAGATCAGAGGACGAGCAGATTCGATAACAATTTCGATTATACTTGGGCCCCTCGTCCACCGCCGGAGGAGGTTTTCGAATCTTTGCAAGAATACTTTCCTGAACACGATGTTGATGAACCGGTTATCGATGCATCCTCTGGCGGCGCGTCTCCGACCTCTGCAGAACCGGATCCTCTTCCTCAAACTGATCGAAAGTTCAAGCACAAGAAGTCCATTCGTGTCGTTGCAGCGGAACACAAGCGACGGATCGACAGGACCTCGCGCATGGAAGCGAATGTGAATAATCATACTATTTTGCGAAAGCGGAATACAAAGCTTTGGGGCAGTCGATTGGAGGAAGTCACCACGGCTCATGCTCAACAAGATGCTTCAACCAGTGCCGAATCTTCTCCTGGAACAGCGAAACGTGGGTTCTCCTTATTTATTGTGGTGACATTTTGCTCATGTCAGATGTGCTCAGCCATATTCCGATGGGTGCGCGGTGAGCTCATCGGTAAAGGGACATATGGAAAGGTGTACCTCGCACTCAACGCGACCACTGGTGAGATGATTGCGGTCAAGCAAGTCGAAATCCCTCGTACCGCTAGTGATAAGGACGATTCTCGACAAGTTTCCGTCGTAGAAGCGCTAAAACTGGAAAGCGAAACTCTCAAAGATCTTGACCATCCGCACATCGTGCAATATCTTGGGTTTGAGGAAACGCCTACCTTCCTCAGCATGTACGTCACATCCTCTTTGAGTTACTTGACGCTGACGACCTCGTAGCTTCTTGGAATACGTCCCCGGTGGTTCTATCGCAAGTTGCCTTCGAAAACATGGCAAATTCGACGAAGAGGTGACGAAGTCGTTTACTGGCCAAATCTTGAGTGGACTGGAGTATTTGCACTCCAAGGGTATTCTCCATAGAGTATGCCTTTCGTTTACGCAATATATACTGGTACTGATGGACGGAATAGGATATGAAGGCCGACAACATCCTTGTGGAAACGTCTGGAATCTGCAAGATTTCAGACTTTGGCATCTCGAAGCGCACAGATGATATTAACATGGCTGGAGCTTATACATCTATGCAAGGGACGGTCTTTTGGATGGCTCCTGAAGTGATCGATGCCAATAAGCAAGGCTACAACTCTAAGATCGATATCTGGAGTGTGGGGTGTGTGGTCTTTGAAATGTGGACGGGCCAGAGACCCTGGAGCGGGAAGGAAGCGATGGCTGTTCTCCTCCAAGTATGTCTATCGCTTCCTCAAAAATACCACAAACTAAAGACTGCTTTAACAGCTATACCAGACAAAACAAGGGCCTCCGGTTCCTCAGGACGTTGTGCTATCACCACTTGCCGATGATTTTAGGCAGAAATGCTTTGCAATGTAAGTAGATCAATGATGTTGCGTCGAGGGAGAAAACTCACTAACTTTACGCCTTAGGAATCCTGATGAACGTCCGACCGCTTCTGAATTACGCAAACACCCTTACCTTGAGCTCCAGCCGGACTGGACCTTCTTCGGCTTCAAGTAGGAAATTTTGTATGGACGTTATGTTTTACTCATGTTCTTGCTTCTCATATGGTCGATCGAGTTGAATCTGCTTGTTCTCGTTATTACCATGCTGCACACCATCCTATACATGTCGCACATTCCATCATTGATATCCCAAGCATACACAATGTAGTTGTTCTAATCATAGGCAATGGCATCCCTAACCACGGTGTATACATTAAAAACGAGAGACTTTTGATGCGGCGTCTACTACTAGGAGTTATATATACAGCTGCCGAGCATCTCCGGTTCTATGAACTCATGCGCAGTCCCTTCACGAACACACTTCTACTTGTATGGGCATAGGCAGGCTTGAATCGCTAGAAGAACGTCTCACACACAAATCTGCTGAGGTTACGGACAAAGAAGTCGAAGAGCTTGCTCGCCAAAACGCGGCCACTAGGATCCAACGAGCATGGAGAGCCAAGAGAAGGGCATCTTACCTAGGCACAGACTTTCTATGGACGGACCTTGCCACCCACGCAAGATTCAAGGTCGGGTTTTCTATAACTATACATAATGCTGACACTCAGGTTTCCCCTCTACAGGTAGATCGAAACGCCGCTATCGAAGGTAAGAATACCGCGCGGGAGCGGTGGAGACGTGCCATCTTCCTCGCACTCAGGCTGCAGGATGGCAATCAAATGCTAGCAGACAATAGGGTAGAAGACGCGGACGTAGCGAGAAAATACCTTGAAACTCAACACTGGCTGGAGCTTATTGATGGGTAGGTTCCTTGCCGTACTTTCCTACTATACCAACGTCCTTACAAGGCTGAAGTAAACATCGATATGGCGCAAATTGTGAGCATGTCTATTCCGTGATATTTATCAGCCCCCCCCCCCTCAAAATTACTTCAGTAAAGGTTCGTGACAGTCGCTGCCGGTCACTGCGTTATTAAACTTGAACGCGACGGAATTCGCAGTATTATCATAGGAGATGGCAACAAGAGAAGACTACTGAAAACTTCTTTCGCTGGTGAGCCTTGGTACTGCTCAAAAAGTGACCTTATGTGACTGGTCTGTTGTATCCTAGGCTCGACCAAGGAGGCGGAAGGGAACTCTCGCTGAAAGAGTGTCCAAGAGATCAGTTGGAAAAAGAAGTACATATATATTCATTTCTTGACAGACTTTTGTACGCTGACCATACGATTGAATCGCATAGCGTATCTCGTAAGCTTGTTCATTATCAGTCGGTTGTGTGCATCTAACCCGGTGATAGTTATCTTTCGCCTTCGCAGCGTACGTTGCGTAATCCACTGGCAGTGCTTTTCAACGACGCAATTCTGACTGGATTCACACAGGATTGAATTATCTAGTGCAAATCGATAGCGAAGGAAAGCTTCGGTGGGCGAAGAATGGCGAGTTTGTGGATACTACATCTGGCCATTGGAAAGATGCTGGTAATGGTGGGGGCATCGTGGCGCTTGAACGTCCGGAACAGATTGTTTCGGAGCGTCGAACCAGCTTCGATGTACCACCATCAAGTCCGCATGTACTCGTGCCAGATCAGAACGTCCCCGACGAACAATTGCATTACTACCTTGGGCCTCGTAGAAATCGCCCACCGACAGCTGGCAGCCGCATCAAAAGGTGGATGTGGAGAAATCTGACCCCGCGGGGTCTAATGGAGCGTTTGCTACGAAAGACGCTGCAACGGAATACTTGGATATATGTCTCGGTGCGTGACCAGATCCTCATGTGTACAAGCCCATGTCTTATGTAAAACTTGTAGGACAAACATTGTGAGTTCGTTGATATACCTCAATCACGGTTGTCGCTCTGACTCCGAGTAGTCAATATATTCATTGGCATCAAAAGTAAGAGATTTTGTTGACCTCATTGCATAAATGTCTGATGAAACATGAAGCTCCTGGGACATTTCAGCATTCATCATTCCTCGGGGGTGGCCTGGTGACATCGGCAGGACTCATAACTGTTAAGGAAGGAGTGGTACATAAACTGTCTCCCCTCTCGGGTCATTACAGGTGCGAACATCGCTCATGTATGATTTATATCGGTTGAACTGGCACTCTACATCAGAACTTCGATCCAGGTACGCGGCATGCTGACGATGTTTCCTCCATATCAGGGCTTAGTTTCCATTTTATTGTTCAAACATTCTCGCAGCATTTTAGGCATTTCCTCTCGGAAATTGAAGAGCGTGGTGTCGACATGCACAAAGTGGAAATCAGTAAAGCTGAAGCCGCATTATGGGGGTAAACATTGCCGAACTTAATTTAAGAGCTGTTCTGATGTGTCTTTTTTCCAGTATAGAACATTTGGCAAGATTCAGAAAGAAGCAAGCTAAAGTAGTCAACGCTGGGAAGCAGAAGATGGAAAACGCGGTATCCAATGTCCGCCATACCTTCAGTAAATCTGATGAAGGTGACGAAACGTGGAAAAAGGAGGTGCTTCAAGGTCGGAAAACCCATCCTACTTCCAATGACGGCGTGCAGCAATACGCAGACGAACGGCAGAATGGAGGAACAAGCGGCGTGGCACACAGTACTGGGCCCTCAGTACCTTTGGAACAGACGGATTTCCCAGCAAACATTTCTGGCGCAGATTTGCAACGGGGGGGAGGCTGAGAGGGCTATGATATCTAAGTAGGCTTATCTAGCGCATCGAACATTAGTCTGATACCCGTATAGTTTGCGTTAACAATATTCTAATCGTATTGGCTACTCATTGTATACTAAACTATCATATACGAGTTTCTTTGGCTGGTTTCAACTGCGTGTTGCACAGCTCTCAGGCTTTGCTCCATTTACTCTCGATTTCCGATATTCCAACGGGCAAAGCAGCCTGTGTTTATTTATTCCATAGGTGTGCGATGTGAAGTGAAAATAAGCGGCGTACCCTCTCATCATAGTCAACCCATTCGCCCTCGCTAAGATCGACTTCGAGGAATGCTGTACCCGACTCAATGCCCGCGCATTTCCATACACCCTATAAATAGGTCAAACTTGGGGAGATCTACGTGGTAGCGGGTACTCACCCTAGTAGGATCAAATCCGATAAACTCAAGGCCGCGACATTCTATTGTGAGGAACGGCGCGAATTGACTATTTGCGTCTGCGGAGTAAGGTATGGTCGGTGACTTTCCCTCGAACTTTGCTGAACTTTCACGCTTGCAGTAAGAACATCGCCAAACAAAGTGGGCCGTGTTGGCCTTTCCTCCAGAGACTTCATGCTCTTCCTAGAGATACGCAGGCGTTGAGATGATATGGTCGCCCTTCTTAGAATATGCACATACCAATCGATTGATACCGACAAACTTCGGATGCACTTCTTGACAGCTAGTACATTTCACCTAAGAAGAAAACGTATAGTCATCATGTTTCTCCACAGTTGCAAGGCTGTTCAGACCCACCTGGAAGAAGTATTCAAAATCATCTGAGGCAGGAACGAGATTAGTGACATTCTCGAGCTCTGCTTTAAGCGACAGAAGGAGTCGCTAGCGCAGCGTGAACCGACGCCTGCTGGTTTCCGAGGAATTCACTCACGACCATGAACTGGACGTGCTGGGGTATTTCCGAGGCAGGTGGATGTACTTATGTGAAGTTGAAGACAGAGACGAGCCTGAAGCGACCCCCGGATACTGCCGAGTAGGACCGTTCAAGCCAAACTCGCTCAGGTTCTTCCTTCGACCATGGCGTTGTCTCCTAAGTCATGTCGATTTGCGCCCTCTCTGCTATCTCATGCTAGGAAAATCCACTCGTCTCCGGTGGCTTACATGCGGCGCGTTAAGTTGGATCCAGAAACAATGCCGGTCAGGATAGACACGGATGACAAGGGTATGGACCACAATGAAGCGACCTCTGCAAGCCACTTGGCTCTGAGGCAACAACGTCAATTGCTTTATTACATGCGTCTCATAGAGCACGAGATGCCCCAGCTCGCTGGTATGTCTCGTATATGTATGACCTACGTGCTACGTGCTCCGCGCTGACATGTATGCCGTATAGCATTCCGAAAACCTTTTGTGCCCCCTCCTCCAGCCCACCCGCTCATCGTTCGCTCAATATCATACGGCAGTGAAAAACATTATGCAGCTCTCAAGAGAACTATCGTTGTTCCAATCTCACGGCTGCCACTGAAGAATGCGGCAGCATTCCACAAATTCAAACTTTTAGCGGGTGCTCGGTGGTCGGTGGAACCACCGAAAGATTCTGGGCTCGGCAGGGAGGAAGCTAATGGAGAACATGGATACTTCAAAATCTCTTGCGAGGACTTCCCTCATGCGTCGATGAACCTGAAGTGGGCCAGTGATGCTTTGGACCGGCTGATCGCGACGGCCAACGTGAGTGTTCCAACGCTTCTCATCCACCCCTTTGCTGAAGATAATACAGAACTCCAAAGACACATTTGCGGACATCCCATTAGACACTCGGCACCTGGAGGCCAAGACTCGCAAGGCACGAAAAGGAGATCATGCACGGGGACGAGGAAATATTCGACCGTCAATTAGAGACTTCCCGAAGGAATGGCTGCCTGTACGCCCTACTGAGTCCCAGTCTTCTACCACGCTATAGATACACCATTTCTGTTAACGCTTCATGCCAAGACTGTGTGAAGATGCGCTATAATCTATCATGTGATACGGCATTGCCACGATGCAGGGATTACATAGACGTGATTCTTTCGCTTTGCGATCTCATTCTTCATAAGAACTACGGACAGACTCGGGGATGCTCCATGTCTACGCGCAATATGTTACGCGCATCCGTTGTTCAGACCTGTTCCGCAGGGTACTCAATCTCTGATACACTTGACAAACTTGATCATTTCGCTCGTATAGCGCAAAAGGACGGAGCTTCATTAGCTGTTTTCCCAGAGGCTTTGTGGGTTCTGTATCTTTTTTACACAAGCCATACCCGCGACTAACTCGATGAATTTGTTGTAGCATTGGCGGGTATCCGAAGTTCAGCACCTTTGGAGTGGTCGTAGGCGATCGTACCTCAGAGGGCCGCGACGAGTTTGTCCGATATCACAATGCAGCAGTCGAAGTCCCGAACTCTTCTGCAATTACGCGCATAGCGGCCGTCAGCCGTGAAACTGGCGTATTCATCATCGTGGGAGTGATTGAGCGTGATCTAGGGACCCTATATTGCACTGCGGTATTAGTCGATCCTGTGCATGGGTATGTCGCGAAGCATCGCAAGCTAGTGCCAACTGCTATGGAAAGAGTGATCTGGGGTCAAGGAGATGGCACGACTCTCCCAGTGTACGAGGCTTCTTTCAGTGGAGACGAGAGTGCTACTAAAGCGAAACTGGCCACTGCTATCTGTTGGTGAGCAATATCGCAAGGCAGTAAAATTCGTAGCTCACAAAGATAATATTGATAGGGAGAATTACATGCCTCTCCGTGTGTATTTATTTATCTTTTGTATGTGTAAATCGTCCTAATACAGATTTACAGTGCGCAACTTTTACTACTCGCGCGGCGTACAGATCTATTGTGCGCCGACTGTGGACAGTCGCCCCGAGTGGCAGCATACAATGAAGCACATTGCTTTGGAAGGTCGCTGTTTCGTTCTATCCGCCTGTCAATATGCAGAAGAGAAGGACTACCCCGCAGATCATGCAGTTGCCAATCCAGACAAGCGAGAGTCTACGAACGTGATGATAGCTGGGGGAAGCGTAATAATCAGTCCCCTTGGCAAGGTCTTGGCTGGTCCGTTGTTGGGTAAAGAGGGGGTACTTACCGCCGACCTTGACTTGGACGATATCCTCAGGGGCAAATTTGACCTTGATGTGACGGGCCACTACGCTCGGCCGGATGGTGAGTTTATACTCTTTCTGTTGTTGTTCCGGTGTCCAGGCTGAAGGGAAAGGGTTTTTAGTGTTTGGCTTCAAGCTTCTCAGTACTTAGGGGAAAGTCGTTGTTTACGTTCACAAGTCTGTACAACCTATACAGATATTTCAGCCCGTGTCGAGTCAAGCTACGTCACCAACCTGAGTCATTTGCCAGCTTATTGGGGAAGACAATGCCTTGCTGTGACAGAAAAGACGACGGGTCAAGCAAACATGTGCTCGTAATATGAGTGCTAATATTGGACGCACAGGAGTTGACCGCATGGAGTTCAAGGCATGTTACGACGAATCGTGGACTCTGTGAGTGGCAATCTTGCTCGGTTTTCAAAATTTTTATTCACGGACAATCAGATGTGTGCACCGGCCTGATAACCTGTGTACTCTAGTACGATGTATCCTCCAAAACACTGCAGAGGATATGTAGGACCGGGGAGAAAGCGTACTCAATTACCGATCTGGTATGGATCTTGGCCCACCCCGAGCTTCATGTCCTAGTTCCCGCAGTGGCGGTTAATAACCCCAATCAAAGAAGGCATGCTGACCTACACAGGTGGCCTACCTTCGTTGTGGCCTACTGGCCAAAGTTCTTATACAGCGATAGTGTCTCAAATCACCGAGTTCTGCCTAGGTCTTTGGACCGCTCCCCATTTCATTCCATCAGGACCATCTAACCATGCGTGTTACTAGAGCCAGGCGTTCTGCACGCATCAAACAGAAAGCAGCGAGTTCATGGCCACCTGACAAGCCTGGATCAGGACAGGAGACTATCCGGCAAGGGGCCACTCTGACGAAGATCACGATACAGATACCGAGAAATCCTTCGCCAGCCGATACATGCGAGAAACGGACGACCACCAAGGCCCCTGGACTACAGCGAGAGTCGTCAAATCGATCAATTTACGAACCAGTAACGCCACCAGTCTCAGCAAAGGAAATACGAGATGACCTACCTGATCTATTGAATATGGAAGCGCAGCTATTCCTTGAGGGCGGGATTTACCAGTATATTGAATGGTGACATATTAGTGACATGGAACGCCGCAAGTAAGCTTGTCACCAACTGCATAACCTTACTCTGACGAGAGATGAGCAGGCAAACAACCGCAAAATCTAACCTTGATAGACATTAATATTTATGCAGGGATCTTGTGCGACATCGTATCGATAAGAGATCCAGAGAAAAGGAACTTGGAATGGTTTCGATGGAAGCAGTCGAGGGCAAGGGGCTTCGTGCAGTGGAAGACGGGGAAAGTGAGCCACCTGGATTGAACGTCGATGTCGTCCTCGAGGCGCAACGGCCGTTCTGTTTACTACGCTGAGGTCCCTTGGGTATGTCTAGACTAATATTTACATGATAGCCGTAAAATAATACTTGAGCGTGTGTAAATTCGGTGTTTTAGAATCAGTTGTTGTTGCCTCGGCCCAGCTTGCGATTGGACGGAGAGGCGACAAGCAGCGGCAAACAACTCGAACGATCTCTCAGTCCCTTCCACCTCATCCCACCTCTTGCCCTCCCTGCCGACATAAAAGTAGGGCGTATCGTACATTTAACCCACTTTTCTTTTCTCAACATCTATTTCCTAATTTCCAGATGTCAGATTCATACGTTTCTTCTGCTAACGGTGATTCACTCACGGCCAACGGGACCAGCAAGATGAACGGTTCAACTCCTTCTCTCCCTCAACCTTCCGACACAGCTTCTTCGCCCATTCTCCGCAAAAAGCTCATGGGCTACGTCGGATTCGCCAACCTTCCTAACCAAGTACACAGGAAGAGTGTGCGCAAGGGCTTCCAGTTCACTGCCATGGTTGTCGGTACGCGTCGTCATGCTAGCCTCTGACGTTCTCCCTAACCCATGGCTCTCTTTCAAGGCGAGTCCGGCTTGGGCAAGTCCACGCTCATTAACACGCTCTTCAACACTCCTCTTTATCCCCCCAAGGAGCCTCTCCCTCCAAGCGCGGAGCGTCCCCAGACTGTCGCTATAGAGAGCATCAGCGCAGGTAAGGTCCTCGATCTCTTTTTCTAGCAGAGTCTGATCATATACTATAGAGATCGAGGAAAACGGTGTTCGGCTTCGTTTGACAGTAGTTGACACACCAGGCTTCGGTGACTTCGTAAACAACGAGGATAGGTCAGACGTTCGTACATACTCTCTCTCTGCATTCCTAACATATCTACTTTTGGTAGCTGGAAGCCCATTGTGGAGAACATCGAGTCTCGATTTGACTCCTACTTGGAACAAGAGAACCGCGTGAACCGACAGAAGATTGCGGATAACCGAGTACACGCATGTCTGTACTTCATTCAGCCAACTGGTCACTCGTACGTTATAACATTGTGCTGTGAGGGAGCTGTATTCATGTTCTGTAGCCTCAAGCCCATAGATGTCGAGTTTATGCGTCAACTACACACCAGAGTGAACCTCATCCCCGTCATCGCCAAAGCAGACACTTTGACCGACGAGGAGGTTGCTGAGTTTAAAGCTCGTGTAAGTGACATGAGTCTTGTGCTTTCTTACAGGCAAGCTCACAATTATACCAGATTCTTGCTGATATTGCATATCACAATATCCATATCTTCCAAGCGCCCACCTACGAAAACGAAGACGAGGAAGCTCTTGCAGAGGCAGAAGAAATTGCCGGCAAGATCCCCTTCGCTGTAGTAGGTTCCGACCAAACCGTTAAGACTCCTGATGGTCGTGAAGTCCGTGGAAGGGCATATCCATGGGGTGTTGTAGAGGTTGACAACGAAGATCACTGTGATTTCGTCAAGCTCCGTCAGATGCTTGTACGAACATACATGGAAGAGCTCCGCGAGTACACCAACGATGTCCTTTATGAGAACTGGCGAACAGAGAAGCTTGTCAGTCTGGGAATCGTGCAGGATCAGAGTGTTTTCAAGGAAATCAAGTGCGTAAACCTTGTGCTATCTTCATACCAAGCCATTGATCAATATGACCTTTTCTCTCCAGCCCTGCCAGCAGGATGCAAGAAGAACGTGTGATGCACGAGGCTAAGCTTGCGAAGATGGAGGCTGAGATGAAGATGGTATTCCAGCAGAAGGTGCAAGAGAAGGAGGCCAAATTGAAGCAGTCTGAAGAGGAGCTCTATGCTAGACATCGTGAGATGAAAGAAGCCCTTGAAAAACAGCGCATGGATCTCGAGGACAAGAAACGGAGGATTGAAAGCGGACGACCCTTAACTCCGGAAAAGACTAACGTCAGTTTTCTACTGTCTATCTTATGGGCGTTACTGATTGCTTCTCCGTAGCAGACGAGAAAGAAGGGCTTCCTTCGTACTTAAGTTTGTCGGACTTTTCTGGTTATGCTCTCCTCTCTCCTTCGCAACCCTATGGTGTTGATTCCAGTTGGCCTTAGTGCTCTTTGATCCCTGCTACCGTACAATCGCCCAAAGATCACCCGTTACCCTTTGTTAATTTTACCCTTTCTGTGTTCTCGAACACTGATCCCACGCTCGTTTGGCATGTTTACTGGATTACTCTCTTCCATTCTCCCGTATTAGTGTTGTCCCGTTCTTTGCTAAGTATTTGACGGGATTGTAGTTCAATGACTTGTTATGCAATACCCTATACCACGTCAACGCGCCAACAGCCACAAACAGCACCGATGAGATTCACTCGGCGTTTGCCGCCGCTCTTCATCGTTTGACCCTGGCTTAGAACTATCATCACACAACTGCTCGTTTGCTTTTGAACATAGAAATGACTGGAGTACAGGCTGTACTGTCTGCACTCGATGTCTTTGGCAGAGCACCGGACAAGGCATCCCTCGATAACGCGAATGCTTGGCTTCAGGATTTTCAGCACTCAGTAAATACTCCTTTCGCTTTGGTCCACCCGCCGATGAAGACCTCTGACTTGCAATCATCGCCTTCTTCGTAGGCTGAAGCATGGTCCACTTGTAATGTCCTACTCTTATCTCCGGATGCTCCCGTAGCAGCCAAGTTATTCGCCGCACAGACTTTCCGTACAAAGGTTCGTGTACAAGTTCTCTATGCTTTGCTTGATGATTATACGAGATGTCCCTTAGGTTACCTATGACTTGCACCAAGTGGATGATTCCAACCTGTTTGCTCTGCGCGACACCCTCGTTACCGCACTAGAAAGGTTTCATACTGGTCCGAGGACCATCATCATCCAGCTGTGTCTCGCCCTCTCTGGTCTGGCGTTACAGCTACCTGCATGGCAAAATCCCGTACAAGACTTGATAGACTCTTTCGGAAGAAATCCGGCCACAGTTCCCGCTCTTTTGCAGTTCTTGACTATACTTCCTGAGGAGCTGAACACGAATACAAAAATACCCGTAACAGTGAGTAACATGGCCACTGGTTCTCTCCCGTGCTGAGTACATTGTCGTATTAGGACGATGAATACCATGAGAGGGAGCGTGTGTTGCTCACTGCAAATGCTCAACAGGTCGTTGAGTTGTTGTCCATGTATCTGCGTGCTCCAGGTATGTTATCGTGGCGTGGTCTACTTGTATCACGTCGTTAATCGATCCTTAGGTGCCACATATGCCGTTCAGACGCAAGTATTCCACTGTTTGAGTAGCTGGCTCGCATCTGGTGAAGTCACTGCGATGTCTCTCGCGCAATCACCACTTCTGCCGTACGCATTCGAGGCGCTGTCTTCGGAGGATCTTTTCGATGCGGCCGTGTCCGTCATTTGCGACTTGATTCACGAGACTCAAGAGATTGAAGACAACATGCCCGTGATAGAAGTAATCGTGCCCCGGGTGATTGCTTTGAAACCCAAACTCACCGAATTCAACGACGACCCCGACAAAATCAGAGGCTTCGCGCGCATATTCACCGAAGCCGGCGAGACATACCGCAGTCTATTGCTGCATCACACCCAGTCTTTCTTCCCTCTTGTTGAAGCCATTGGGGAATGCTCTGCATATCCCGATCTTGACATCGTACCTATCACCTTCCCATTCTGGATGCGTCTGGCTCAGAGCATTGGAAAGAAATCCTCGGTATCCCCTCTGTTTTTGGACGCATACAAAGCCCTGATGGGTATTGTTATTCGTCACCTCCATTTCCCGGCCGACCTCTCCACGATTACCGTGCAGGAAGCGGAGAACTTTCGGTCGTTCAGACATATCATGGGCGATACGCTCAAAGATTGCTGCTACGTCCTTGGAACAGATGTCTGTCTTCTTGCTGCGCATGAGATGATAACTGTGGCGCTGGCACGAGGAGCAAACGTCTCTTGGCAGGAAGTCGAAGCACCTTTATTCTCCATGAGGTCGATGGGTGCAGAAATCGACCCAAATGATGACAGCGCAGTACCAAAAATCATGGACCTTCTTCCCACTCTCCCCCCTCACCCTAGAATCCGTTATGCTGCTTTACTCATCATTTCGCGGTACACGGAATGGATCAACAAACATCCGACGTATATTGCAGCCCAGCTACAGTACATCTCTGCCGGGTTTGAAGACACAGATACGGAAGTGAATGCTGCTGCTGGTCAAGCATTGAAGTACTTGTGTCAAGATTGCAAGGGAGTAAGTTACCACATACTTAAATCAGATTATATTCGTGCTAAGAATTACCCACTCTAGCATTTGGTCGACGTTTTGCCTCAGTTACATTCGTTTTTAGGCTCCATGGGTTCGAAACTATCTCAGGACGACAAAGTACAAGTGTACGAGGCAATCGCATACGTAATTTCAGCGATGCCCATGCAGCAGGCTGCACAGTCGCTCCGCGAATTTTCCGTCGATATCCTCGCCCAAGTTCATGCTGCCGTAAACAGGCCTACCGTCCTGTCGAAAGAGGAGCTCAAGACTGTCACTGGTAATATGTTATGACTTAAAGATGGCACTCGTTACTCATTGCGCATTCTAGATTCTCTTGAAAATCTTGAGGTGATGTTAGTGGTGATAGAAAGCTTTGGCGATGAACTCCCAGCAGCTTGCCAAAATAGCTGTCCTGAGGCGTGGGCAGTCTTCGATCCGTTTATTGCCAAGTATGGTTCGGATTACAATGCTTGTGAACGTGTCACTAGGGTGCTCCGCCTAGGGCTGAATATTTTCGGAACTGCCTGTATGCCTGTTTTGCCCTCGGCTTTGTCAAGAATGGCGGCGAGTTTCGAAGCCACTGCCCTGGCAAGTTATCTGTGGATAGGAGGAAAGATTGTAGGACGGTTTGGGAACGAGGAAAATCCTGCTTTACGCAACGCCTTCAAGGAACTCTTCGAGCGATCTTCTACGAAATTGGTCGGTCTTCTTCAAGACACCTCACCTTCCCAAATACCTGATGGTAGGTTTACTAATCATGATATCTAAGTACCTGACTCATGTTCCGTCATCAAGTTATGGAAGACTACCTGCGGATGCTTCTGCAAATGGTGGACTATGCGCCCGACATATTCTTCACCTCACCGGCATTCCCAGTCGCATTCCGTGTAGCCATGGCTGGGTTGACGTTGGTGCAAGCAGACATTATATTCTCGGCCCTCGACTTGATTCGGAACATTCTTGCTCATGAGTGCCTCGCACCGTCAGCGAACCCGCCCCCGAAATTCCCTCTGTATGCCGCCGCCATTAAGCCCGTTGTGCAGAAGGAGGGGCTAGAATTCACTGGCTGCCTGTTATCTGGACTCGTAGGGGACTTCCCAGAGGATTCAACAGCTTCTGTGATCACCATTTTCCGAGTGCTCGCAGAGTTATGGCCCTCGCAGTTGCTGTCATGGTTGCCGGCTGTCCTGCAGCAGCTACCTTCGGCTAGCAGCCCAGATCAAGCAAAGGCAACTTTTATGTCTGACGTTACACAGTAAGCTCGGTTGTTATGCCATGGAACTGCCCATACTCAGTTCATCTCTTACATAGGGCCATTAACCAGAAGCAGTACGACAAGGTGAAATATGCAATCATCGGGCTTCATCGGGCTTCACGGAAAGCGAGGGATCGGAGAAGAGCGGGTCCTTTAGATTCCTGAGTAAGATATAAAGGCCTTTGTTCGTAAAGTCGATAGCTACATGTACTTGTACTCTTGACTACTCGATAAATTATAATCTGGAGACGACTCCCTCAGCTCAGGCGTCTTACAGTGTATGCTCGGAGAATGCCGACACAGCCAAACACAGGCCATGTCTCGGCGACTCGAGAACGTGATTCAATTCAACCAGGCCTATAATCTCTAAAGTCTGAGAATCTCCTGCACCACCTCTTCCTCTAATGCTTCGCCGTGCAGGACACTCGTTCGCATCGACTGGTACCTGCAATTCCCTCCCTTTTGTCGTTCTCTATTCATCTTTCTGACAGCTAGTCGTCGGGCGTTTTCGCAATCCGCTACCCGCCATAACTACGATGCAACCATCCAGAATCTACTCATTCACAAGGACACAAAAGTATTATGCCAGGGCCTCACTGGAAAGACGGTGAGTACGAATGCGACAATGCCCGGTGAGGATCTAAACGTATGTTTTGCAGGGTACTTTCCACGTGAGGGAGGCCCTTGCGTACGGCACAAACATGGTTGGAGGAGTCTCACCGAAGAAGGCAGGCCAGACTCACCTTGGCCTTCCCGTCTTTGGCTCCGTCAAGGAGGTACGTCCATATACTCGGTTCTCTGTTTCCATACTCTAACAACCCATGCACTAAGGCCGTACGAGAAGTTCGCCCCGATGCTACCGTTCTCTACGTACCCCCACCCACTGCAGCAGATGCCATCATTGAAGCCATCGAGAATGAGATTGGTTTGATTGTGTGCATTACCGAGGGTATCCCCCAACAGGATGAAATTAGGGTCCGCTTAAAATCCAATGTCTCCTACTTTGATGCTCACTGGATTTACTGTCTAGGTCATGAACGCGCTGAGAAGCCAATCAAAGTCGCGTCTAGTCGGACCCAATTGTCCAGGTATCATTAACCCGTTGGGCTGCAAGATGGGTATCCAACCCGGACACATCCACAAGCCGGGAAAGATCGGTATCGTCTCACGCTCAGGTACGCTGACATACGAGGCTGTTGCTCAGACCACGGATGTCGGCCTGGGACAATCACTTTGCGTTGGTATTGGTGGTGACCCCTTCCCCGGTACCAAGCACATTGATGTCATCAAACTCTTCCTCAATGACCCCAATACAGAAGGTACGCTGTGTTATCTAGTGATACCTAAAATAATCAACTTACATTTTCGCTTAGGTATTGTCATGATCGGTGAGATTGGTGGATCTATGGAGGAAGAGGCTGCCGAGTACCTCGAAAAATACAACAAGACGCGTTCTCACCCCAAGCCTGTGGTTGGCTTCATCGCTGGTCGTACTGCCCCTCCTGGCAGACGCATGGGCCATGCAGGTGCCATTATCTCTGGCGGCAAAGGTACGTATTTGTTACACAGCTCTCTACACCCCCACTCAAATATCGTGATCCAGGCGCTGCATCAGACAAGGTAGCGGCTTTGGAGAAGGCGGGTGCTATCGTTACCAACAGCCCCGCACAGATTGGCCCTACTATGCTCAAGGTCTGTCGGACGTTCTTTTCAAAGCTTGAATTTATCTCACTGCGATTTCTAGGCCATGCAAGCTGCTGGTCTCGCTTAGATTAGTATATTAATCCGCTTGTATTGTTCCTGCACCCTTCTATATCTAGATACCTAAGACCTTTCGGGTTTATAGACGGCATTGACCTGAAATTTACTGGATACTCCCGTTCGAATATATGCCCTTTTGGTTCTGGTTATCTGCTCGAAGGAGAGATACCGTATTAATATTCTTGTGTGTCACAGTCACGATGTCACATGTCACATAGCACCCCACGTGCGAGGCAATTTCTGAGTTCACTCAAGTTCGCCGCTTGGCTGAAGAACGGAACCGTCCACGTCCATGTTGAAGGCTCTTCGTCGCTGTCGCATCGGTGGTCATGCTTCTCCTTGGCCTTCACGGTCAATACCAGCTGGTCAGTTTCTAGGTGGTAGCTCAGTTCGCGCTGAACTAGAATGATTCAATAATACCCGCAGGACTGAAGCCTTTCCCATCCTTCGGTGCTCATGAACAGCGGTTGAGACACCACCAAAAGCGGCCGTATTCTTCGGCTCCAACTACCACGCAACACACACAGTCAGAAGGCTTGCAAAGACCTGATGCTACATCTAGTTCCGACTCTTTACGCCTAGCCAGCCATTTGAGCAATGTCTTCACTCCTTTGCAATTCCCGCCCGAACTCGCTGCTAGGATTTTGACCCACTCGAGCTACAGGGACTGGACAGTACCTCATAATGCACGCTTGAGCTTTGTTGGTATGTTACAAACATGTCATACCTGGATTTTCTCATCTGACTCTCGTTTGTTCGTGTAGGTCGTCGTGTCCTCAACAGCTATCTTCTCCTTTTCCTCCAGTCCTCACCATCGCTCCTCCCTGAACATGATTATGAGCTTATAATTGAGCGGGCACTGAATACCCACGTTTTGGGAGAGTTTGTAGGGCCAAAATGGGATCTCGGGCGTGTTCTTAGATGGACGCCAGTATTGTCCCAAAAGATGAATCCGAAAGAGTTCCCAACTCTTGGACCGGCCGTTTCGCGGAGTGTGGGCCTGTATAAAGTGGAGGGCTCGGCTGTAGAGGCCACAATGGGGGGGATCTTCCATCAATTTGTGAGTTTGGTTTTTATTTTGTCTTCATGATGGTTCTTTTTTGCTGGAATATCTGACCTGATATCATCTGTAGGGAGGCGCGATAGCTCACCGAGTATTCCACACCCGGCTTCTGCCCCATCTACTACTGAAGAATAGATCGACAGGCTTGCATGATGCATTCCATAGCCATGCCATGAGTGTTTGCGAGAGTATGGGTGGACCGCAAGGGGATTTGATCGGTCCATCGGAACCTCTAGCATCCGTTTCACCTATGACACCACGTACAGATACTGCTTCATAGCGTTATGCGTTATCATTGACTTCTCAGAAAATTGTTATTTGGGCAAGCTGAGCTTACTACAAACGTGAATAGTCTTGAATAAGGGAAACATCAATGGCTAGGTTAGTCTTTTCTCAACATGCTATGCATTTCGGTATGTAATGTGTTGGGATGAGCTCTTGATCTTGGCCCTGTTCGTGCGCCTGGCATACACATGAATGGATTCAATACAACATACCTTGCGTGCTTCAAACTTCAGCCTGCTACATTAATATGTCCCTCCACGAACCCTCCGCCATGTTTCACGACGCAGCCAACTATCTCTCGAATGCTTCTTCTCTCGCCAAAGTCTCCAATAATGTCAAGTTAGAGGTCTACGCTCTCCTATGAACTTTGCGAACGCCATCCTGACGGACTCCTTTGTTGCCGGTGTCCTCTACAGCTCTACGGTCTCTTCAAGTTCCTTACCGTCTCTCCGAGCCCCACTTCCAGTCGTCCGTCCATTTTCGATTTCGCCGGAAGAGCGAAATGGGATGCATGGAAATCTACTGGGCAGACCTACAGCGATCGTCCACTAGAGGCAGAAAAGCGGTATCTGGAGATCGCCCGGGAATTAGGCTGGCATGAAGGGGCAAGCTCGGATGCGAAAAGACCTCCAAATGAAGGTCACAGTCAAACGGAAGAAGATATTTGGGATTCTGATTCAGACAGTGGGCGCGGGCAAGGCAGTGGTGGGGGGTTGGGCGCAGCTGTTAGCACTATGACACTGGAAAGGGATGAAGGAAGAGATGAGGGTTCTGTTCACAGTCTCGCCGTCTTGGGGAAAGCTGAAGAACTGAAGGTGTATCTCAATGAGCACCCCGGGACCAATCTGGATGAGCTTGATGAATTCGTGAGGGTGACTTTTTGCTGCAAGTTGGGAGTACTGAAACAGCTTTAGGGATACACGCCTTTACACTTGGCTTCTGATAGAGGACACGTTTTGGTGGTGAAGCTGTTATTGAGCCAAGGTTCAGACTGGAGTCTAAAGGTTCATTTGCTCGTTTCACATCCTGGGACTGGGCTGACGGGCCCAACAGGATCCAGATGATTTCACTGCCCTTGAACTGGCTAGGATCGCGGAGCACGACGACGTTGTATCCATACTAGAGTCAAATATTGGGTAGTAGAACAGCGCAGGAAATAGCTTGTATGTATGGACAGATATAGATATGAGCAACAAACTTCCTGCGTGATTTGTTTTGCTCTTTTGACGGACTGCGAAGAATTACGTCCACCCAATAGATATTATGCGGTTAATTGCACCGTACGAAGGGCCTGACGCACCCTCACAACATCCTCGACTTTGCCCTCCTAAAACCCTATACCGTCTCGGCACACCCTCTGGTTCATTGGGTCTTTATGTTGTGACGTAAAGAGTGGCGACACGGTAGTCTACTCAGTAGCCTTCGTCTTGCGCTCGGGCAGACTGGCATGGAACCTTGAGTTCGGGGTCAAAATGCCGCCCTGTTACATGTTTAGAATGCAACAACAGAAAACCAACACATTACGCACCAAAGTAAGGAGCCTTACGACGGTTTCTGATGGCTCAGCACCTTGCCGTAGCCAGTACTTTATTCTGTCGACGCTCCATTCGACGGTTTTGTACTCGTCGCCTGCTTTCAACCGAGGGTCGTATACGCCTAGCGTCTCTATCGGCTTGGCATTTCGTCGTATGCTGCGGTTTATAGCGACCAAGTGAAAGATACGATCATGGCGGGGTCCATGAAGAGCGAAGCGGAGACGAACGGCCATTATGGTCAACGACGACGAGGGGGGCTCTCTCTGCTTTAGACACTCCTCCGAACACCTTTTCTCACGAGCGTTCGACGGGCGCCAACATCTCAAACGCTCTCCGCACCTTCAAGATCAACGTAAAGGACATGGCCTCGCAAATTCTACCTCTAGGTGAGCTTGCGCATTTCACGCTCTGTACGAATACTCATTTTCTGTGTTTTCATCAAGAGCTGATTGATAGATGCATTGGTTCACGAATCTGGATAATTACCAAGAGTGACCGGGAATTCACCGGTACTTTGACAGGATTCGATGACTTCGTTAGTGAGTGGCCCCCTGGGTTGGTCGTCGCACCTGCAGGCTCATACAAGAATTCACAGATATGGTTCTGGAGGATGTAACAGAATAGTTCGTCTTATGCGTCTTTCCCTCTTAGCTACTACTGAATCGAGTGTTCATTCTAGTGAGATGACGCCTGAAGGACGGAAAAAGACACAGTTACACCAGACACTGCTGAATGGAAACAACATCTGCATGGCAAGTTGATCATTCTGCAACCCAAGGTCACCAGCTAAATAATACTTCACACTAGTTGATACCGGGAAGTAACGGTCCTGAGAGCTAAACAGATCAAACCACTGTCATCCTCCAGAGACTTCATGTTCAAGTATTGTATCCTGTGTGGTCACTGGAAGGTGCGCCACCGTACATGTAACTTACAATGATTAGTGCCTCACTTCGGGGTGAGACTGCTACCAATATCCTATACTCGCTTTCGTTACCGCAATGTACTGTCAGAAATACAAGTTATGATAGCATGAAACAGAAAAGTGTAAGGGAGAATTGCAAGCGAAAACGAGTGTCAATGTGCGCTGGGCACTTAGATTTCACAGCTGACGTTCTGTACGAATCGTAAAAGACATGCGAAAGACAGGGCGACTGGGAATGATGATGAAGAAGGAGAACAACAAAGAAGAAACGCATGTAAATACTGTAAGCCCTTCACTGCCCGAAACTGAAACCACCAGGAGGAGGTGCGGCACCATCTGTGTTGAACTATGGGAGCAATAGTGTCAGCGTCAGAGTTAAACGACTAAAGCATACACATACAGCAAAGGCACCGGTTGCATCAACAGTTGGAGCACTGATACCAGCATCGACTTCTTCGTCGTCAGGGAAGTACTTGTCCATGATGTTGAATGCCTTCTTGTAAATCTCGAGGTTGTCGTGCTGCTGGAGGTTGTGGATTGTGACCATACCTCCCGCCTCTTCTACGTACAGAGCATATTGGTTAACGGCACCAGGACCTGCCGCTGATTTATCCATCTCGCCAACTTTGAGGATGTTATCAAGCCCATCTAGAGCAACTTGTATGATCTTGTTGTCCATCATGGTAAGTAGATCGCAGAGGGGCTTAATGCAGCCCTGAGAGACAAGATAACGAATTTGAGCAGGCTCCTGAAGTCCACCAGAGGTGGCGTTCGAAATGGCCCAGCATGCCTCCTTGCGGGTTTTGAAGTCAGCATTCTGAAGGATGTTGATAAGAGGTGGGATGATGTTTGCATCGATAACAGATTGGATTTGTGGCGGCGAGCCTGCGGTGACATTTGAAATTGTCCAACAAGCCTCCTTCCTGATGCCGTCCTTGGGTGAAGACAATAAAGAAAGAAGTGCAGGGAGTGCGCCAGACGCGATGACAACTTGAGTCTGCATGTCATCGCCGGTGACAATGTTGCCCACAGAACGCAGAGCAGGGGTCTGAACGGTTGTAGACGGGTGCATGAGCAGATCAACAAGGCGTCTGCAAACCCCTGATTCGATTACGGCCTGGATCTTATCGTTAGAGCCATCAGAAAGGTAGGAAATAGCCCAACAAGCATCGATGAGGATTTCGTCGTCGAGGGAATATATGAGCTTCGTGAGGACCGTAAGGGCTGGCGAAATCTGCGAAAAGTCGTCAGTGGCACAGGATAACGATATAATAAGTCCGCCCTTACCAAATCCCAATCCGGCTGAGGCGACTTGCCCCTGCAGAAGTTGCTCAGTGTCCAGGTCGCGTTCCTGAGCATGCTGAGTTTGTGATTTTCGCTCAATAGAGCCAGGAGAGGACGAAGAGCACCCTGCTGCAAGACGTAATCGCGGCATTGCGGACTATCTCCAGCAATGTTTCCAAGTGCCCATACTGCCTGTTCCCGAACATCGTTCACCGTCGAAGAGAGCAATTTAATGAACTGTGGGACCGCGCCAGCATTAATCACAGTTTGTGTATGCTCTGCTGTGCCAGAAGCGATGTTGGTGAGCGCCCATGCAGCCTCGAACTGTTTGATAACACTATTAATCAACGGAGTGTGACCAGGGCCCTTGGAACACTACCTGAAGCATTGCATTGTCTCCTTGAAGGAACTCAACGAAGCGGGGCACGACTCCACATGCGATAACACGCTCGATTGGGGGATTCTTCTCTTTTGAAAGTAATTTACGGAATCTTGTAGTGGCATCCAGCTGACGTTCGGCATCATCGGAGAAGACGGCCGCGACCATTTCCTCAGCAAGCTATCGAGGGTAGATGAGCGAATTATATTCCGATCGCCCAGGGATGCGACTCACAGGCGAATCACCCCAAGTTGCACCTCCCTCATCGTCAGAGTCACCTGCCGCTGTTGGTAGGAAATTTCGCCTCTTTGTAATATTCTCTTCTCGTTTCTGCCTTCTGATCTCGACCTGTTGCTCCTCGCGCCGGCGACGCAAGTCGTCCGCCTTCAGGCCACCCTTGTTTTTATATTCTGTGGCAACATGTGAGTTACACCGGCATACAACGATTTTCCCGGGCAAAATAGGGACTCATCGCGTTACTTACCATTCCTGCGATGGGAGAGACGGGATTCCATGGTATTGTGAAGGAGTGGATGCTGGTCTAAGGGAAAGTGCACTTGAGTGCGCGACAAACGCTCTAAAAGAGATGTCACACACCGCGTGGCTTCCGGTCACGCCTTGGATATTTAAATCCAGTCTTTGTAGAATTCGACTCGCTGAAGAATATCCAAAAGCTTATCATACAATTTTCTCGCTACACAACACGGTTTCTTGGAATAAATATTAGATATCAAGACATAACCCGGCTCGGCTTTCCCTCCAAAAAACTGGCGATATTCTCCACAGTATGCCTAAAGAAGACCTGATACAAGGTCAGGCGTGATTAGAACTCGGAGCTCGTCATGAACAAGCGAGACTGAGCTTACTCCATAATTGTCGTCGCTAACATAGCCCAAGTGAGGCGACAGCGTGACATTGTCTAGATCTCGAAGAGGATGATCCAAGGGCAACGGCTCGACATCAAAGACATCTAAACCTGCACCTGTAATCCGTCTCTCCCTCAGAACGCTAACCAGAGCTTCTTCATCCACCAGAGGGCCCCGCGATGTGTTGATGAAGATTGCAGTAGGCTTCAACAAGACAAGGTCCTGTGCTGTGATGAGATGGCGGGTGCGCTCGGATAGAACCATGTGTATAGACACGACGTCGCTTTGCCGTAGTAGCTCTGCCTTTGAAGCAATGAAAGACACACCCGCTCGTGCAGCGCGTTCCGGAGTCAGGTTAGGGGACCAGCCGATAACTTCCATATTGAAAGCCTTTGCGATCTGTGATATTACCGTGTGAGACAAAGGATAAAACTATGAGGGTGTCAAAATACCTTAGCAGTCTGCGTTCCCAGTCTCCCAACGCCAACAAGACCGAGCGTCTTCCCTGCAAGAGCTGTCGGGATAGTTGCCTGCCACTGGGCTCTCTTCGCTCTCACACCCGCATCTTCCAAGGCAACATATCTCGCTGTACCCAGGATCAAAGCCCAGATATGCTCAAGCGTCGAATTGCCCGCCCCGCCCGTACCAGAAACGACGATTCCCTTCTTGTTGGCATACTGAACGTCTATGCCGGCATTCCAAATTCCTGTGGTAGCAATTAATTTCAGATTGGGCAATCTATCGAGCAGCGATGCAGGGAATTTTGTTCTTTCTCGCATCGCGCAGATGATTGCATATGGCTCCAACCTCGCTACAAGAGCGTCTTGGTCGAGTAACGTTTCAGAATAAACATCAATGGTGACTAGGTCTTGGATGGGCGACCAGTCTGCAGCAGTGAGCGCGATCCCTTGGTAATCATCCAAGATAGCGACTTTAGGCAGTGTCCTAGCAGAAGTCATGGTCAGTGATTTGGATGAGTACGCCTCTGGGCCAAAGAAGGGGTCAAGTTCGCTCAGAACGCTTGGTGCAAACGTACAGTATAGTATGCAATCACTTACTATATATATCGCTGGGTGGAACAGTTCGTGATAATGACGCCTTCTAGGGTTCTCACATCGCTATCTCGACTTGGAACAACGCCTCCTAGCATGGTGAAGATAGATTCACATGATGTTCAACTTAAAGTCCAAAATCAACTCGTTACACCATCGTGATGTATTTTACACGGCGGACTGTCTAGAACAATATCCCTACTATGTGTCGTTATCAAAAGGGTACTGGGAGCGAATATCAGTATCAGAGCGTATGCAAAACGATGTATCGTCTTACCTCAAACGGCTGTGGTGGATCTGCTTCAGGAGCATTCTCATCCAGTGATATGTGGCGAGCACGATCGTGCTCGACGTCCTCGTGCTGCCCTGCGGTGGCTTGCGTCGTGAACGGAATATATACTGCCTCCTCATCTGGTCTTTGGTCAACCAACAGAAGAATACCACCACCACCTGCAAACTTCTCGGAGGTCGACACGCCCGTCGCTGTCCGGTAAGCCTTCGGTTGAGGACCACTGTGCGTTGACACGGACCTCACGGGCTGATATCGACTGTCCCGGGGGAAGGTGATGTGAATCATTTGCGCGGGAGTGACGCGAGAGAAGTTAGAAAGCTTTTCAAACCCGGGCTCGGGGCTGCTACCAGCGAGGTTTGACAGTGATGGTGAGAGAGGAGAAACATCGCCGTGTTTCTCAATCTCTTCTATCTTCATCGGAACATCGCCGTCTTTCTTCTCCTTCTCATCCTTCGGATTGCAGTCAGGTTCAGCGAGGCATACTAGGTCGTCGCTATTACTCACTGCATCCATTGGCTCGCCTTCGTTAACTGCTTTCCTCTTTTCTCGCGCCTTAGCTTTCGCAGTGGTGGATAGTACAGCGGTGGCAATCTTAGTTACTGTCTCCTTCTTAGGCGGCTTCGTGGGTGCAGGATAGGCGAATAGACTGGGCTTCGCATTTGAAATGAATTCGAACTTCGGAGCCTGGAAAGAAACAGATTAATGAGCGATCCGTGACATTCAAATGTCAGACGAACCCGGAGATTAGCATCAAGACCAATTATCCCTGTTGGCTCAAATGCCAACGAAATACAGTGTGCCAACGGGTACCAATACCAAAATTGGCAAAACAACACCATTCCAACAATGGCGTTCGTGTTACGGCTTCCAGCACGGCTCTGTAGGCTGATGGTCACATTCCGGCCACCAGCATCGATGAGTCCTTGTCCCAAAACGGCACCAAAACGAGCCATCGGGTCCTCGTGCTTGTTGGAAATCACTCTGGAGTATGTGGAACGGATAGATGTGATCGCCGGTGAGGACGTGTCCGGTTGTTCAACAAGTATCATGCCGAGAGCAATGAACGCGCCTTGTCGAACAAAGTCTACGACATCCTTGGTCATTGGTTCCAAGATATCGACAGCATCCTGAAACGGGCAGTATTCAGCAGAGATGAATTTGTATCAAGTAACCACTGGATATTTACCTGCAGACCAGTTCCCGCGCACGCAATGCCGAGGGCAAGTGTTGCACCGCAACGAACATGAGGATTGTAGCTTTCACTCAACAGTTGCACAATACGAGGGACTTGAGAGGGGGTTTTAAAGAGAAGGAAAGCCAGCGCAGTGACGGCAGCCCTTCGCACATCGTCGGATGTATCAGAGACCGCGATGTGAAGAAGTTTACGAACCGCGGCATTATCCGAGGTGCCTGTATATGCTAGAGCAAGCGTATAAACACCACCGTAGCGGAGAATGGGATCCTAATACATAGAATGAGAAAGCAAAGCACCCTAGATTTGCGATATAAACGTACCTTTTCGGCCAAAAGTTCGGCTATAGTGCCATCTGCTTGCTCTTGACGGCCGTAGAAGAGGAACGCCAATCCGATTGACAAACCACGGATGATCTTCTCATGCTGAGTCTCCCTGGCGTAGACCAACATTTCCTCTGCACATTCGCTATTGGCGGTTCCCAACATGACGAGACCCATAGCGTAACCTGCTGCTTCTCCAGAGATGGCAGAGTCATTGAATAAACTCGTCTTTAAATCTTCGTATGCCTCTGCGTTTTTGCCCCCCATGCCTGCAACACCGAGTCCGAGAGCAGCGCCATGCTGTACGATTTCACTTTGGGCAGTCTTGAGAGCATCACGGAGGTAGCCGTCTACCTGTCGACCGCTTCCGCATCCAGCGTTGATGAGGCCAAGAGCGTACAACGCGCCACCCTCTGAGTACGCTGCACCAGGAATACCGCTATCGCCGCCACCCTGTTGAGGAAGGTAGGGTCCCAGAATATTCATGCCTTCGTTAAAATGGCCTTTATGGATAACCCCGAGGGCCGCAGTAGCAGAAAATTTCGACCAGTTGGAGGCCAAACCGAGCCATTCGAGATTCTCACGAAGGAATGTATCTGACGTTGTACCAGCATGCATGAAAGCATTTTGCAATGTAAGTGCAGTGTGGTAGATTGAAGAACGAGCCTCTAACGAATCCTGCAAGGGGTTTAGACATGGCATCATCAATCCCAGCTGGCTCACATACCTTTGTATGCTTCAGTATTAACGCATCGGTCTTGTCATTGCGCTTCAAAAATTCCAAATACAGTTTGACAGATTCCTGACCAGCCAAAATTTCGCGGACTTGATCATAGATCGGTTTTGTGTCCTGTTTGTTTCCTAGTCAGAGAGTTTTTGGACGAAAACGAATGGCGAAAAACCCACATCATCGCCTTCTGGGAGTTGATTGCGAATACTTTCCAAGAAGTCCTGCGCCCCACCTTCGACAAGATCGAAAGCGAGCTGGTAAGCTAGGAGCTTTTCATTTGGAACCAGTGACACCAACAAGGGAACTGTGAGCTCTGGCGCTCCCAGGGTGACCAAGAGACGCGTCAGCGCATGTACATGAGGGGAGCGGTCTGAGCTAGTGGGTGAAGGGAAGAGGGGAAGAAGGAACCTGAGGACTTCGTTACGGTACGACAGCGAGAAACCTGTGTCAAGGACGGCGTCCATCGCATATGAGATGAGAGTAGTATCGCGGGTAAGCTTATAAATATCAGAAATAACGTCGAGACGATGTGACTCTAGCGCAATACCGATAGCCTGAAGACGTTCAATGAGCACTGCGTAAACGCTTGAGGCCGGAAACGCAGTTTGCTCACTTGCTTATATTCGCCCTCTTGTATGCACCGCCTGAGAATGCCTTCCAGAATACCTTGTAGCTTAGGGTCGATCTTGCCTTCTCCAGCTTGTTCCTTCGAACGCACGTCAATGTAGCGATCAATGGCCCTTGCTGCGTGACGGTATGAGCACCGCTATCGCTAACGGTATAAACTTGTACTCACAGATAACTGTTTCTCGATATTCCTCTGAGCCAGGTGTGTGTGATTCCGCTTCGAACGCGACGCCGGCACTTAATGCAAAGGATAGTGCCTCATCATATTCGCCCAAGAAGTAGTATACCTTGCTCGCAAGCAAGGCAGCGGCATCATGCGCCTCTTTAGACAGCTCCTCGCTTTCATACAAGGACTCACTACAAATTACAACATGTGAGAATGAGTAATAAGAGAAGGTATGGAAAGACATACATAAGTTCGATGTGCTCTGAAATTTCTGCCCAAAATTGAGGTACAAGGACGTTCAAAGACTTTAGAGCATGTTCCTTGAGCAAAGGTTCGGGCTCTGACAGCAGTGCGAGTACACCAGCAGCAGAAGAATGTGGACGAGACGGCATTTGAGAGAGAAAGTGGAAGGTCGAGTTCAAGCACGTACGCTCGAGAACGCGTCAGCGTACTAAACGCGTCTAAGCGCCTCCTCACCTTATTTGGACTGTGTGTTATTATGTAAGCACCCTGTCTCTCCCTCACCGAAGTCTCCCGCAACAGCAAACCAAACACCGCACACAATGTCTATGATCCTCCGTCGTTCACTCGCCCGTGCGCTGCCCCGCACTCGTGGATACGCAACGGAGGGTACTGAGGCTAAAATCAACGCCTGGAAAGCGAAGCAGGTCGTCGCTGAAGCTCATGCCGCAGGTGAGTTTTATGCCTGCCAATCCCCGCTTGACTTTGCCTCACACTATCCTACACAGATACTTCGAACTTGTGGCGAAGGATCAGGTAATTGTGTCTCTGCACTTCTTTGCACCAAGGGTCTCACAGAGGTTGCCGATAGCTTCTTTGTTTGCCTTCCTGGTAGTGAGTGTTGACCATCATTCTTACTCGAGAGAGACCGGTCAAACGTATTCGGCAGTCGTCGTTACTACTCTATGGGTAGTCAAAGTTGAGAAGGAGCATGCTGAGCACACCGAGCACCTCAAGCACGAGAACGGCGGTGAACTCCCTGAGACCCCCGCATATGATTATCTGAACAAGAGAGGTTCGTGTCTCCACGCGTTGTGCACCATGTTGTTACTAAATTATATGTAATCCAGGGTCTCCCTTCCCTTGGGGGATGAACAGCTTGTTCTTCAACCCGAAGGTGTGTATGCTGCTATAGCACCCTAGCCCTCTTGGCTGATCTGATCTATTCCAGATTCAGAAGGATATGACGCAAGAGTAGACAATTCACCAGCCTTTGTCGTCTTACAGAAGAATCGTATCGTCGTTTCTACGGTTTTGCAACGTTGAGAGGCATACTACGAACTCAGCAAACGTCTGCACTGCTTTGACATGGCTGTTCGTCTCGCGTTCCGAGTATGTCAAGCACGATGAGAGCAATTAAATGTTCTATTTTAACTTCAGGATAAATGTCCACATTCCATGACTTGTAACGAAAGACCCATAGAAAGGTAAATACAAAGAGATACAGCAAAAATCAAAGCACGATGTTAGCCCCGAACAAGATACCACCCAAGATACTCGCCAGACTCAGTAGCATCGAGGTAGAGGCCAAAGAAGATGGCGAACTAGCGTTTGAGGTGCTATTTGTAATTCAGTAAGGCACGCATTGGTGTTGAAGACTTTTCACTTACTTGGATGCTACTGCAGCAGTGTAGACTGACCCAGCAAAAGTGGTAAGTACTCCAGCCCCGCTAGCTGCAAGAGTAATAGCTGCGCCTCCATCTGAGGTAATCACCGTGGCTGCCTGCCCGGCAATAGCTATAAACAATCCTTGTCAGGTGCGTCTCATTGTATTTGACCTCAAAACGTACATGTGATCTTAGTCTCAATTTTTGCAGCTGAATATAAAATAAGTATCATCTTGCTTGGAGTTTCAGGCGAGAATACACACCTCCTGATGTCACGTCGGATATGACTGATCCAGCTAATCGAAATGTTGTCAATACACGCTCACCGCCCGACTGAAGTGGAACGTACCTCCAGACGTGGCATCACTAAATGCCGAGGTAGCATCGGTAAACACCGACCCAGCTATGATTACATCCCCGTAAGTTGCATGCTTGTGCACTGATACGCGTCAATAACTTACCTCCTGAAGTAGCATCGGTGAATACAGACCCAGCTAAATTCATTCCCGCCACTCTTAATTTCTATGCATTCACGCACAATGCAAAAGACGTACCTCCCGAAGTGATCACCGGGGCAACAGAAGCAGCTAGTACAGCACAGAGTCAGTCTCGGCGTTGTGCAATATAGTGAAGGATCGCCGTACCGCCCGAGGTTGCATCTGAGAATACAGAGGCCGCCCCTCCCGTGGCATCTGAGAATACGGAAGCGGCGCCTGCAGTTGCATCGGAGAAGATGGAACTCAATGCTATAGGAGGGCGGGATTAATGAGCGGGGGTTATGGGTTGCTGAGTGTGCATGCGACTAACCTTGTCGCTTTTGCTCTGCGTTGGCCGCAGATGCGAGAAGAGCGAGAGCGAGGGCAAGGACGAGGTGGAGGGAAGAGAACATTGGTAGGAGACGGGTATGCGAGTGGTACCCTCGAGGTCCGCCTTATATGCTCCCATATTTTTATTTAAACGAGGCACTGCACCTCGACGTCATCTGTGTATAAAAGGTTGACCCGGCATAAAGTACCCGAGATGCAACGATTTGAGTCTTTAGCCTCACTCTCTCACCCACCAGGCCTCTTTAGCCATGCCCAAAGCTATCATTTCCCCCTCCGTCCTCGCCTCAGACTTTGGACAGCTTACCGCAGAATGCAAGAGAATGATCAAGGGCGGGGCGGAATGGCTGCATATGGGTCAGTTTTCCCTCTCCGCCGCGCAGTCCGCAGAAGAGCTTGACTGACCAGTGCTGTCCTGCCTCAAGACGTTATGGACGGGTGACCATCATTCCAGTAGTTTCCAACATGGCAGTACGCTGACCGTGCCAAATATGTCAGCCATTTTGTACCGAACATCACCATGGGTTAGTTCTATAAACGCTTCGCCCTTAGCAAATCATTCTTAAGCCATGTTCTCTCCCAGGCGCTCCGATTCTGTCCTGTGTGTCTAAAGGTGTACCGGGAATATTCATGGACTGCCATATGATGGTCGCACAGCCCGAGAAGGCGTGTATCTACCGTGCCAAGCTTCACCAATAATATCTGACGCGCTTTGCAGTGGGTAGACGACATCGCGCAGGCAGGAGGTGCCCTCTATACCTTCCACCTGGAAGCCACATGTAATCATTTTTTTTAAATCCCCTGCAACCATATATGTTTGCAACTGACATGTGACCACAGCCGATCCCCTGTCCCTCATCCATGCGATCCACGAGAAGAAGATGAAGGCAGGCGTCGCGATCTCCCCTGATACACCCTCCACCGCCATCACAGATGAGATAGCAGAAACCGCTGACATGTTACTGGTCATGACGGTATACCCCGGTTGGTCACATCTCTCTGAACCCCAGTTGATGTCGAGTGTCGTTAACGCAGGTTCCGATGGCAGGTCGCGGCGGACAAAAATTCTTGGATCGTTGCGTTCCCAAGGTTGCCGAGCTCCGCGCTCGGTTCCCCGACAAGGATATTGAGGTTGATGGGGGTGTGGGGCCGAAGACTATTGGCGTGTGTGCCGATGCAGGTGAGTCCTGTCCGCGGATGGCATATTCAAAGGCTTCTCATTGACCCGACGATATAGGGAGCAATGTCATCGTGGCCGGAACCGCTATATTCAATGATCCTAACCCTGAACAGGTGATTGCTGTTCTCAAGGAGACGGTCAATACAGCACAGGCAAAGATTGCAGCTAGCAGATCTTGAATCGAGTATCCACAATGTAGAGGAGCGCGCTTGCAATATATCAATCAGGAATCAGAATGTTTTGTACAGCTATAATTCGTACGCTTGAAGCGTAGTTGGCTCATTCACGCTATCCATTCTTTCAGAGACATGGTAAAGTTACCAAACCAGCCATTCTCCGTACATGTTGGGCTGCTCTCCACGGATATATCCCTCGAAAGTCCTCTTCAAAACGGCAGACCAACTTAGGTCTAATATCTCTTCTTGGAGAGCAGAGCTTGTTTTGACGTCCTGTGCGAACCTCGGACCAAGATCTGGGAAATCGCGATGTGGATCAAATGGAGTCCACCAGTTGTTGTGATAGTGATAGATGTACGCTCCTCGGAAGAAGCCATCGAACCCGAGAGCCTCTGGGGCAGCACTTGCTTGTGAAGGAGTGTCAAAAAAGTCATTGAAACTGGAAATAATCGTTAGGTGCACCCTATATATACGTACGTGGCTATGTACGACTAACCTGGAGAAGAAAGGGAAAGGGGGCCTTTCCGTCTGGTATCCTTCACTGACCAACCAAGCAGGGTCAAAAAGCGCGTCTGGCACGCGCAACAAGAGATTCTCCATCTGCGCATCCTTCAGATACCTGGTTATGCGGACCGGATGGAAGTCCAGCCCATTTCTGAGTGCCGTCCGTAGTATGAACGTTCCAAATGCCGAACCCTTATGCATGCGCAGGACCGCGGTGTTGTAGCGATCCATACGTGACCATCGATACGCAAAGGCGCCGCGCCAGCCCCAGAGATCCTCCCAGTCACGTAGGAATAGGGTGTCGACGTCGAGGTAGATGCCTCCGAAACGGTGACAGAGAACGAATCGTACCAGGTCAGAGAGTGCGACGGACGGCTTGTCATATTGAACCGAGACCCTGGCACTATGTGAAGTACGAGCAACCAAATGCGAGGTATCGTGCAGCGAATCCAACGTTGGTTCGTTTGGGGTTTCTGGATTGTTGGTATCCTCTCCCGCAGTACCAACGTCCTCTCGCACCCCCAAATATTTGCCATAAATCCTCCACTCGTCCTTCAATTCTGCTACACTATCAAGCTGCTCCCTAAGGTCCCAAAGCTTGAAATGAAATACGTTCCGAAAGCGATAATGGAGAAACGGAGCCGCCCATGGATTCGAGGACAACTCTTCCAGAAGTTGACGTTCTGCCATGGACTGTCGAACGCCGTTCAAAGCACCCCGGTCGATCCAAAGCCAAAGCTGGGGCCGGCATTTTGCAGCATCCGTATGCTCCTTCTCGTCGTCCAGATGTAGACCTAAATTTTGGGTATAGAGAAAAGAGAGAAGGGCCATATAAGGCTTGTCTGTGAACGCCCCCTTCCAGAACATGTGGAATATGGGACGTTCGTCGCCACAGCTTGTAGATGGACGGTTCTGAGAGAAATACCCGTGAGGATCTGGCAGTTGTAGGTGGGGTTCATAATGTTTGCCCCACCGACTCATAAGGCCATCTAAGCCTTTGACACCCTGGTCTTGCACATTATCGTCAGACTGAGGATTACTGCTCCTCGCGCCCTCAGTGTATATGTACCGGACGTCGCCAGATACACCCGGACTAGACTTCCGGGGGCCAACGTCGAGACCTGCTCCCAGTCTAAGGGTTTTGAGACAGTCACGAACGTACTGAAGTAGAGTTATGAGATTGAATGTGTGTATGCATTACGATGCGACATTTACCTTGCCAGCAGAGTAATCACAATGATTCATCACGACGTCCATATCAGCGATGCTTCCTTCCATGGGTCTCGGGGGGTATGATGTAAGATTATTTTGTGGTATATAGTACGCACGGTCGAGGCCAATGCCAACGGTATCCGCTGAACTGAGCTGAGAATTTGCGTTCGGTGCTTGAGACGGGCGTGCAAGATTTGACAACGGTTCCGTCAGCCCTATATCTGGTACTATCAAAGGATCCAAATTTGCCAGAATCAGAGATAGCAGTGACTGACTGTAACTATTATAACAGACTCACTTTGACGACTGCTCGGATAATGCCCCGCCGCGACCTCCCATTCCCATATTCTACGCAAGTCTTTTGACCTGTATACCAATGTTGGAGGACCTCCAAACTGAAATGGCGCAGGCCATATTTTTTCCGCAGTGAAGAAGCGTTCTCGCACGACGAAGGCCGCGTAGACTATGACTGCGAGGATGAGACACAGCGACAGAGGTCTCTTCCTCCATGCCGTCCTGGGTAACCCATGTCGAGATTAGCCACGTTGAAATATTCCTTTATAGCAAAGTTACGAACCATAAACTGGACTTGTCTCCAACTCTCCACTTTCTTACTGGCGAGGATTCGCTAAGTGATGCAAGTCGATGATGACGGCCAGTACCTAAGCGTGGCGAGCCGTTGCGCATCCCGAGGGACACTCGGCTTAGCTCAAAGAAGTGGGTAGTATGAGTGAAAGTAGAGACAGCCCAGGCGCACTGCTGCTGCCGTTGACCGTTGTGACCACTGCATGATGGCAAGATGCTTGAAAGGACTCCATAGCCGATCAATCCACCGTACCGCTTCGATGCATCAAAACAAAGCTGGTGCAAATTCAAGTTATTCCTAACGTCAACTACAAGTGGCACAGATTGTCTATATTCCGTTCCGTATTCGTACATGTATACATGCCATCGTCTATTTTTTTGATTACTCGGATATCTAGTGGATGCCCAGGGGTTGCATCTGCAAGTCGGCGTGGTCGGTGGGAACAGAGAGAATGCGAAGGGTGTTGGTGTGACCAAGACCACCTTTCCAGCCTTGTACGGCAACGATAGTAGTACCAGTCTTGATGATGTTGAGTCCCAGTGCGTTCCTCAGACCGAACCGGATACGGTTGTCTACGTCAGTCTGCCATTGATGGCTCTCAATGCCTCGGGGCTCAGGGTACCAGAAGGGATAGACACCACGGTGTAGGTGGACTTGACGAGCAGTCTGCTCGCTGCGGGTGACTAGATGTACAGGGTTAGTATCATTCGAAACAAACATTATAAAACTCCTTACCGGCGATGATGGGTACTTGGGGACGGTACTTTGAGATGAGACGAGCGGTGTTTCCTGACGTCGAGAGGACGAGAATGGCACTCGCGTTCTGCTCCGCGGCCGCAGCGACAGCAGCGATGGCGACGGTCTCGGCGGTCTCAGTTGGGCGGGGTGTGGTGCTCCTGAGCTCGTCGTAGAGGGGAGGGTAGCAAATGGCGGTTTCCGCGAGTAAGCAGGTCTCAGCCATCATCAGGACTATCATTGCCAAGAAGTATGTTAGCCTTCAGTGTAATTGTCAGCTCTCGAAACATACCAGATTGAATGGGATATGTGCCCTTGGCAGTCTCTCCAGACAACATAACACAATCTGCACCGTCCAGAACGGCGTTGGCAACATCGCTGATTTCAGCACGAGTAGGCCTGGGGTTGTACTATGATGTGAAGAGTCTTAGAATGTTGATATAACAGCATAGAAATAACGTACTGTCATAGACTATAGAGGATAAAGTTCAGCTGATGTTCGACATGCAATAGTGACTGAGCTTACCTCCAACATCTGTGTCGCGACGATAACAGACTTGCCAGCCATATTACACTTGGCAATCATCATCTTCTGTGCGAAGAAGACTTGGCTGGCCGGGATTTCGATACCGAGATCGCCACGGGCGACCATGACACCATCGGTCTCCCTCAGAATTTCGTCGAAGTTGGCAACACCTTGTTCGTTTTCAATCTTCACGATGATTTTGATGTTGGCGCCGTCAGGGCCAAGAACTTGGCGGATATCACGAACGTCCTCGGCACGACGGATGAACGAGGCAAAAATCATGTCAACACCGTTCTTGACACCAAACTTAAGATCCGCCTTGTCCTTCTCCGACAGAGCGGGGAGGTCAACCGCGGTCTTGGGAAGGTTGACACCCTTGCGAGAAGACAGTGTGCCGTTGTTCAGAGCCCGAACGTGAACATTCGGGCCGTCAATGGCGATAACGAGGAGCGACAGAATACCTGTTCAGGGCCACTTTAATGATAGTGCAGCATGAGCGAGCTCGAGAGTACGAACCATCATCAACATAGATGAGTTTGCCTGGGGCAGTCACCTTGGGCAAATTTTTCTGAGAACGAAAAAATTTAGGTCTCCGGGCGCGGATAGTGGATAGTACACACGCACGTAGTCCATGAAAATAACTTTGTCATCGCCGCTCTCATTGTACTTGTCCTCGGTGGAGACGATGAATTCGTGACCTGCTTTGATAGGAATCTGTAGAATCCGCCTCGAACGTTGAATATATGCGCCTTGACAATCAATTGAAAACTACGCACGTCTAGTCCATCCTTCATCAAACCAGTACGGATCTCTGGGCCTTTCTAAAGAAAGGTATGGTAAAAAGATGAGCGACAATACAGGGCATTTAATCATACCGTATCGAGTGCAATAGCAACGGGCCGACCACCGGGATTGGCTGAGAGGTAAGGATGAGCGTTTCAGGTCTGCCTGATGAATAAATGGCCGACTTACCAGCAACCATCTTCCTGGTGTTGTCGATGACACTTTGGTGGTATTCATACGAGCCATGAGAGAAGTTCATGCGGACTAGGGAACGTACGCGTCAGTGCGTATTTTACGCGGGGAAGTCCCCTAATTGATTTAAATAACCCACCGATGTTGACACCTGCGCGGACCAATTCACCGAGCTTCTCTGGTGTGTTTACCTTGGGGCCTATCCATCAAGAAAGGGGATGAGAGAAGGGACTTCTTCGTGTAGCGCAACCCGCACCAATGGTCGCGATAATCGCGGTCTATGCGCGAAAAGGTGAGCGGGGAAAGGTGCGCTAGCGGCGCTCGACGCTTACCTTGCGGTGAAATTTGGTCTCCTCAGTGGGGACGGGTGCATCAGCGGTGGAAAGGTTGGCAAACCATTCGATGCGAGACTTGATTGCTGCCATGGTTGTGTGTGAGGTGGAAGTGTGTGTGTGGAGGGGGCAGTTTGAGAGGATAGCGAGTGGGGGTTTATATAAATACTAGACGCTGGGGCCGAAAATGGGCGGAGCTAGAGAGGGAAATGGACCTCATCGATTGGGGAAGATGCGCGCCGCCCAATAGACTCGCACCATACACGTTCGTCTAAATCCAAGAGGAGCCAGCTCGGCGCAGCTCTTATCGAATCTTTACTTCGGTCCTCATATGCAGGTCGCTTAATTAGCTGTGCATTTCTCCGACATATCCTAACAGTACAAACATAACCCGTAGAACCGAGAAATATAATTGCATATAACGAAAGCAGGATAGTTATCAGAACAAAGACGACACAGCGATGGAAGGGAAATAGATAATAGTACTCCGTCATGGTGCCTCCTCCTACCTGGGCTCGCAGTTCCTCCCACGTATCATTTAAAGCACTCTCAATGTCCATCCTTGATACCCACCCTGTGCGGTCATCATAAACTGGACTCCATCCAGACCCCCTCCAGCGATATCCATAGATGTGAAAACATTCTCGAATGTAATCGACCGTCCAGAGTGGTACCCGACACCGTCGCAGGCCCGAATGAAAAGTAATGGTAGAGTTTTTCCTCCTAAAGAAGATATCCCTGGATTCGGCTCAGGCGATCCGCCAGCCGACGAACCAACTGCTTGGCGGTCTGCACTGACCGAATTGTCTACCACAGGTGATATCGCGAGATCTTCTTCAAGTGCTTTCAGCAGTTCGCCCACGGGTGGCATATCCACTAGGACAATGTTATGAACTGGTGGGGGTCCTGTATATGCTGGAATGTACGGATGCTCAGTGCGTGAGACACCGTCCGCTCCAACTTCTGTAGCGAACGGCGAGCTGCTAATGTTCGTCAAAGGGCCAGCCCCTGGTGCTTTGAATATACGACACGATAACGGCCCAAAGCTACCGATATATACGTCAAGAGCCTGCTGGCCATTGGTTTTAGGATCCGAGTAGAAGAAATTCGCAACAGTTAACTCCATAATGCCAGGTGCGTTAATCTCGTTGCCAGAGGGGCGATAGACAGGTGCGGTGAATAGAGTGGGGAACGGTGTGATAGGAAGCTCCGGAACGCTTGCGTTTTGGCCAAAGGCATCAAAAAATGTATACTGGAACTTGGCTGCGCGGGGCAGGCCATTAACGTCCAGAAATTCACCGGCAAGAAGCAGGAAACAGACGTACAGATGCCTACGATCGTCCAACATAAATAGTCGTCGACCTCATCCGTAATGAGACGCACGCCATCTTTAACCTCTTCACGTATGCGTGGAGCTTGGAACATCAGTGGATGTGTACCTGCCTGGTTCGCGAGTCCTGGTGTTGGAGGTGTAACTACCCCCGCAGAACCAGGCGCTGGGCCTGCTGCAGATAAATAATGTCGACTTCCGTCTGGGTTCACGCGTTGCAACGCGATCTTCTGCATTTGGCTGACAGGCCCATCATCTTCATGAGCGATTCGGCCTTTCTCCACTTTGCGTATGATAAGTGGTGCGGTTTGTATCCCAGATGCGGTATCAGTCAGTTGAATTTCGCTTCCATAAGTTACAGGCTGGGGACCTGTAGCCAAAGGGGTCAATCTGGGAAACTTGACGAGTCGTAAGTAGCGGGATTACCTAACTGTGACTCCTCTTGTTGGGACCGCACTACGCTCACATTGAATGCAGCCCAAGAGACATTGCTTGCAGATAATTGTGTGTTATCGACAGTCATATACTTGGTCCGCACAGTCTGGGAGTTGATACGATTGAATAATGAGACTGGGCCGCCAGCGAGAATACAAGACGAGAGATTACGGGTCTTGGCGGTCTTTTTGGACGGTTTGGATATGATTGTGACAGGTGCAGATTCAAACGAGGCCCAGATACGTCCAGAATTGGCAACGTCACCTCCGTCGGGTGGCGAGGCCGGTGGTTCTGCGATGTCAAGGGAAAGCTGGAAACTCTTGGATTTAGCCGACCCTGTGACATGTAGAAACTTGAAACTGGCGGTGAGGTTATGGTCTACGGGGGCTCTTTGTTCGAAAGAACGTTCGCCACCCTCTGAGACCACAGCCATTGACAATTGCTGAGACTTCATGTTCCATACAGGCCCTTCAATGCGAACGATCGGGGGTGGACACAGAAAACGCTTTTCGCTTCCGTACGACTTCTGAGCGACAGCAGCATGTAGGCACAGTACGGTGGTCATTGGGGTAGCTTGAGCGGGATTCTGCATAACATGGTTGCGCACAATGCGCCGAATTTTAGTGTGTGGGTCGTCTGCTTCAGATGTTTCAAGTTTCCGTTTAGTAGATGTTCGCTGTATGGGTATAGGATCAGGGGACGGTAATACCATGTAAAATGCTGCAATCAACACACCTGGGTTGAGGGACCGGGAAGAGCACCGTGAGGATCGCGAGGAGGATGTCCTAGTGTGACGTTTGGTGTCCACTTTGCATGCGAGCCATTTGGGTCAGACTCTGGAGGAGTTGCAGATGCAGCTGCGAGTATAGTCTCGATTGCGGATGCAGCCTCTTGGGTAGAAGAAGGGCTGGGAGTCTCCGTAGGTGGTATGTCGCCCGGATGTGGGGTATCGTTCTAAGATATATTCAGGACAAAGCTGGTAGAAGAAATAGATGGATTTACGAGTGGGCTGGTTGTAGTTTGCGAGGGCGAGGTGGAACGCGACAAACGGTGAGTTGTGAAATGATGCTGGCCGTTCAACGGTGGGTGCATTGTGTAGTGAAGGTGGTGGGACGGAGGTGAGGATTGAGAGAGAAAGTGAGAGACTGGATAACTCATTTCTGTGATATCTCACAGACTGTGGGAATTTGGGATGGAAAGAGCGGCAAGCATACCGGGAAGCCTTTTACCTGTGACACGCCATGTGACACATCCAGTCACACATCACACGCTGTGCTCGTCTATTCGCACCGGACATACAATTCCGAGGACAATAGCAATGCTACTAAAACGACAACACATCCAGCAGCACACCGAACACGCTCTGCCAACCGACCTCTTCCTCAGGCCCAAAGATCTCCACATCAGCGGGCGAGAACAGTCCATGTGTGGTAGCGTTTTTAGCATTTTCTGTAGTGCTGTGTGCCTGACGTAGCGCATGCAATACTTGATACAAACCCTCGCTATCCGGAGGGTCTGCATCATTCTCGGAATATGGAGACAGTAAGTGCTCGTACGGTTGCTCGGCTTCGGACCCTGCATACACGAAGAGGGATGCTAACGATCGTTTAGCATACACTTTGTATCTGCATGCAGTAGTAAACTTACGCATGGATAGAATGCCCAATTTATCTTCTTGTCTGATAGCGTCGTCCCATTCAAAGTCAGTGTCCTCCGTCTTGGCGAGTATATGCGATGAAGAGGAGCCTTGAACTGGGAAGTCCGCCAAAGGGAGGAGGACAGGGGAAGAGTTCTCGATGTCCCGCTCGCCTGCGCCTTCATATTCTTGCAGCCAAAGCCACGGTTCCTCAGAATCAGAGTCAAAGTGCTGACTTGGAGCAAAGAGGGTCTCTGACGGGAAGAAACCTGCAAGGCTGAACGGGTCTTCCGTCCTCCTCTCTCTGGCGGGTCTGTAGTGTCTGGGAGGAGACGGGATACTTTGTCGGACGTCGCTTAACGCCGACTCGCTGCGCTGTCTGTGCATTTGGGGCCGACCTCTATTCTTTGCAGGTATGTCTTGTCGAAGGAACGGCTGAGGAGGGGCGACCTCTGGGGTAGACTTTGAGCGGTTCAGAGACATGGTATATGGTCGTTCGTTGGAAAATTAAGGGTGAAAGGGGATGTGTAGAAACGAGTGTGGGTGTTGCGGGTTTGATATAAATGAGCGCGAGAGGAAACTTTGTATGTCCTTTCCAGGATTCAACGCGACTGGACTGGCCATGGTCAGTCATATGGCACATACCGTCATCGGTCTAGATCTCTCTATATGAAGGCTAATAGGCAATAAGACTATCAATTTATACCTTTATTAGACGGTTGTCGGAACAGTAAAAAGAGCAACAGACAACAATATTGAAGTGAAATCTAGTAAGAATATATACCAGATTCAGCTGCATCAACCGAGGTCTGCATGCAATGACAAGGTCCTGTTATAAAATGTGAGGAGGTACAATACGAGTCCATGAGATGTATCCAGTGCAGCCGAAAAAACCGTAATCGTAACAATATCATGAGTAACGTACTCCGTAGTAATGCAAATGTCCTAAATGTCCCGGAGGTTCCAACGTATCATACAAGGGGTTGAACTCATCCAAGCTTTCACCCCCTACAAAGGGTATCTGATTCCAGTGCCGACTAGACCAGGGTCTAGCTCGGCGGGTGTCGAGGGACGGTCGAGATCCGCCTACTTTCGCGGTGATGTCGCTGGCGGGTAGAGTCGGGGAAAGGTATCTCAGATTGACGGTCAGATGGTGGCTCCTGGGGACGAGCACCTGGTCCGGCATCGTCAAGCCTTCGACGCTGCCAATCTTCTACCTTCATCGTTGACATCCGTTTCGACGACAGGGTCGTGTCATCGACCGCAGCAAGCATATCCGCACTCAACGACCTAGTGTGCCCATGGCCCCGACTGGGTTCGTTAAGCGATATGGAATTCCGTGGCAAGTCATTCGCGCGTTCTGCTTTCCGTTTCGCCTCCTTGCTCGCAGCTGCTGCTTGGTCTGCCTGCCTCTTCAGCACAGCTTGTTTCTCCGACTCCTTCGCGCGTTCCCATCTGCTTCTTGCTGCGATGATATCCGCTTGTTCCCTCTCTGACTGTGTGAGGGGCTGCTGTAGCTGGCGCAGCTTTTCTTTGTGCCTCTCTGTCAGTTCTTCGAAGGACATGACCCGCGCCGTGTCACCTTTGACAACGGGAGAATGATCACCATTGCGCGGTGGGAGAAGAATGCCTGGAGCATACTCTTGCGACTCGGACTTCTGGAGCTGGGGACGCAACGCTATGGGCATCTCGTCAGGTGAAAACTCTCGTTGCAAGGACACCGAATTTCGAATGGGAGGTGATCGGCTCTCGTCAACGATTGGTGACGCTTGCCCAAAGGATAGAGAGCTTTCGCGACGCTTGCGCAGTAAGAGTGCCTCCGCAACAGCAGGAGAAAGCGGCAATCTGGGAGTTGGGCTAACAGGCGTGACGGGAATGGGCTGGGTGACGCCAGACGGGGGCTGGAGTAACTTCCGCTCGCGCACGTAGGCATTCCAGTCCTCATTATCATCAGGTAAGGGAACGCTAGTAGGTCTACCGATAGTACTTCCCAGATCCGCCCGCGATGCTAGAAGGTCCATAGAATGGACCCTTCCACGAGCCGGGTCCTCCGACCTCGGAGGGCGTAGGTGTGATGGACCTGCGAGCGGAAAAGCCCCGAGGTCGTGGCTCAGAGTCCGACGCGAAGTAAAGGATGGCCGACGAGATTCGGACGAACTAGACGGTGCGGGCGTTTCTGATTTGAGCAAATCGAGAGATCTACGGATGTTCTGAATCTCAGAGAGAAGTTCCTCCTTCTTCTTTAGATCCTCCAGCTCCTGGGCGACTGTTAAAGTAATCGAAGGTGTTCTATTCCGTACACCCTTGGAATCCGAGACTTCGGTTATGTAGTTCTGGGGGACATCTGCTTCAAGGTCAACACCAAGATCAAGGGCGGGGAGTGCACCTGGTGACTGCCGTCCCTCAGCGGCAGCCATAAAAGAAGATACCCCGGATTGGTAGCGTTGACGCGGGCCGCCAACAAGAGTAAACGTTGATGTTTGCTTCTCGTCTCCGGACATGTCCCCCTCCTTCATCAATGGCGAACTGGAGAACGTGCTGTCATTGCGACCATGTTTTGGAAGCGAAGGATGCTCTCTCTCCCATGCATCCTTTTCGAGATCTAGGTTCCTGAATTGTTCGGCGGCATGTTGTTCAGCGGCTTCATCCCTGCGATGTTGCTCTTCTTTAATTTCCGCCAATTTCCGCTGCAGGATCTTCAGGACCCTGAACTGCACGGCAATTCCCATAAGAGCAACTGCACCAAGGAGACCGAGCTCGATTTCCATCGTCTGGGAGACCGGGAATTGAACTCCGCGATTCACGAACCTTGGGAACAGCGCGTCGAATCCCAGATTCCACATGTAAAACTATAGAGGATAGCAAGCCATAAGTATAGGTAGATACAACAGATCATGCTCCTCACCTCCTTAAGATCAGCACTTGTGAAACAGTCAACTCCCAGCATGAACGATGTAGCACCGACGAAAGCAGTAGAAACGAGTATCGTTTGATAGTGGATCTTGGGGATCGTACAAAGGACAAAGCCAACCACACCGCAGCCTATAAATCATCAGACAGATGCAAGGATATTGTAGAAGGCACTGACCAATGTACATAATCCATCGAAAGCCAACTGGTCGGATAAGCCCACCATCTCTGAAGCATTGAATCCAAAGGCCAAAGGCCAGACCGCCCCAAGCACCAATGAAGTACCTTGTAACTTTCCAAAAGAATATAGCGATACCCCCACCGGCAACCCCGGCAACACCACATGCAAGAACAAATAATCCTCGCAAGGTTTGGCTAGGTGGGTTGATGGCTTGCAGGACGCCGAACTTCAGGATCAAAACCACGCATACCAGGGACAAGGTGTAGAAGCCTATGAGAAAGAATGACGTCCTATTCAAGATGTCAGCTAATTATATTCGGTGGAGTCCAGTAAGGTAGTCACCATCGGTTCTTGTGTCCTAGGAATGCGCTTGGGATGCCAGTGAGGATGAGGATGGCCCCAAGAACGCCAAACGCAGGGTCGAGTGTCGTTGCAAGCTTATTAGGATCCGGAGTAGGCGTAGCCGATGAGGTAGCGCTCGGATAAGTGGTAGACGTCTCGGTCACTGTAACATTGAGGACGACAGGAACTACAGTGACGGTGGGTATGAGCGAGGTGCCATTGCGGACGACGGTGGATAATGTGGCAGAAGCAGTGGTGAGAGAAACAGTGGTAAATTGAGTAACCGAAACGCTGCTCCCTTGCGAGTTGGTCGCACTGGGAGACGCCTGGGCACCGAGCGAAGCGAGAAGGAAGAAAGCGATGACCAGAGTCGACGACCAGAGCTTGCAGACTTGAGACAACATTGTGAGTGAAGGAGAGAAAGAGAGTGAAGGAAATGGAAAAACCGGGTATCTCACACCGACCGTTCCATCTCAAGAGAGCGAGGGCATGCTCAGCCGCAAAGAGGCTTTCGCACAGGCGCTTAGCTACTTTATCGAGATCCATACTTGCTGTAGCCTGCACGCATTCAATCATGTTTTGATTTCCTGATATAACACTCGTTATCGTCCATTCACAGCGCGCACAACACACAGCTCGTATCCACAGACAGCAGGTCCATGTCACAGGTGGGAGAACTCGGACTTCTAGCGCAAGAACCATCTCTTGCTTCCGTTCCAATCCTCCCGCGACAACGAGACATTTCCCACCCCAACCCCAACTAACATACGTCGTCAACCTCGCTTGCGTAAAGCCAATTTGGTATCGAACTGGAGTAAAACTCGACAGTGTCGGTCGGATTTCGGTATACATCTCGCATCCCGTCGAGCCTTTCCTTGGAATTGGGAAAGGGGAATCATTCATTGCCAAAGTGTGCGACCATTCTTGGGGTGACACCGATCTTCGTATAAATGTTCTGAATCCACCGAGGCTCGTTTTGGTTGTATGTCTTCCCTGTATTGTCCTTAACTATGCGCGGTTCTTCTAACACCGCGATGACTGTTCCGTCCTTCCCAAACCTGCCTGTACGTCCCGCGACATGCATATATTCGTCTGGGGTAAGGCCGGTTGGTGCGCCCAACAAGAACACGTGTGTCAAGTCTGGTAAATCGAGACCCCGGGTGGTGGCAAGGGTCGACACCAACAAAGTGGGGTTATCCTCCGGAGCGACTCCCCTCTGAAGGAGGAAGGATCCACCGCTCTGTGGTTCCAGTACATCCAAACCATGGGCATTGATGCCTAGGGACCGTAGATCGAAAATTGCCCGTCGCACAGGCGCCGCGGCTTTCAGGACCAATAATGCGACTCGAGGGACGTCCAGTGCGAATACGGTCGCGACGGCCTCCAATGCATTTTGGTTGAACGGTGACGCTGTATCTGTAAAATCTATATAGCACGGAGAATGTTAATGACGCATCGTCGTAGATAGAGAAGAAACTTGCCATCAAAATCCTCGCTGCTTGGAGGGGGGATCTCCGTGGCTACCGGCTGGTCGGCTTCTCCTTGTGTTGTCTCAGTTTCCGCTGTCCCGGTAGGCAGGTCGACAGCACCAGGTATATTCCTTACGGTACCATCGTCGGATACAATCAGCGCGCTATGTACAAGCGATCCGCCACCCATGACAGAGTTGGCATCTTCTACTTCAGAGGGCGATCCTGTTACAATAGTAACCTTGTCATCTGCTTGTCGGAACCAGCCGCCCTCTGTCAGGACAGAATAGCGGAACTGCGACTTGAGAGTCGCACTGGTCATGATAAGTTGTGGGCGATGGAGAACCATTGGTTTGAGCGGACGCTCTATCTCTTGTGCTTGCTTTATCCCCTTCTTTTTATTAAAGGCTTGGCGCATTGGGGAATAAACCATGTCAAGAATTTGTCGGGTGACCGAGGGATGTCTCTTTAAATCGAGTTCAAATTTGTCTCTTTTGTACTTGTCGGGAGCCCTCGGCGTGTATTGAATAAGGTAGTCGGCCTCGTCCACTACAATGGTCGACAGGTGAGGCAGCTTAAGAGGGTTGGATTCGAGCTGCAAGGCCTCCAAAACTGCTTGCGGCGTACCGATCAAGACATGGGGTGAACAATTGTGTATCTTGTCGACTTGAGCAGGGATAGGGTTGATTCCTCTGAGTACAAGCTGGGCTACCGAATCAATGCCACCGGTCTGGAGAATCGAAGCATGGATGCTGGCAGTCCAGTGCATCAACTGCAATGCGAGATCGCGATGTGGGACAATAAACAGAGAGGTTGTCGTTGAAGATTTGACATATTTTCCGTCGAGTTCTACCCTGTTGAATTTGCGAGGCAAGCTCAATAAAGCTAAAAGCAGACCGAATGATCTACAATGAAGCTTAGTAAATGGACATACGCTGAGAGCAGAAAGGCACGTACTTCCCTGAACCTGTCTGTCCTTTCAAAAGAATGTCCTTGCCACTCAATAAAGCAGGAATGAAGCTGGCTTGAGCTGGAGTCGGACGGATGACATTCGGAAAAGCTTCCTGCAGTGCTGCAATGACGGGTCGGCGTAGGCCAAGTTCTTCAAATGATTGCTGTGCAGTAGCATACTGGTGCACAAGACGGTTACAGCGGATGGAAGATTCCTTCAAAACGTGCAATGGTCGTGAACCCCTCCAAGGGAGGAGGTTGAAGGAGAGAAGGCAAGAGGTCATGACCACGTCCAAGCGCGTCCGCCAAAGCTATCGCGCGGCTGTATTGTTGTTATTATTATTATTTTGCTTCGGCGGCCGGTTTTTATTGGAATAACCAGGATAGTTTTAAATCGTGAAATTTCATGAAGTAAATATTTAGAAGAATGTGAAGTACAGAGTGTACATTGTTGCGGTTACACGGCCAGCCAGCGATAGTAGTAGTGAGGATGAGACAAAGGGAGATAAAGAGCAAGTACCCGCCATCACTGACATACGTGAATTGCACCGTATCCGCAATAACTTACGGCTCGGTGACGTCTTCGCGTTCAAGCTCGTCGTTTGACTGAGGCCGCAACGTAGTTACGCCATCTTGACCCTCCACTTCTCCATTGACCACCCTCGACAATTCCTATTCATCGCCATCGCGTATAGGTTCATAGGATGCACGATTATCTGACCTGCCAAGGATACGATTGAGAAAACCGGGGCGTCGTTGTTTCGGCCCTCCGCCGGACTGACGAGAACGGCGAGATTGTTGAGAGAATAGCGATGCCCTTTCAGATTCTTCATCCTCAAGACGCTCTTCGAGCTCCTCTATTTATTTTTGAGGTTGAGTAGGTTTTCATAAACACTATAGCTTGGTACGAACCTTCGCCGAAGACAGCATCCATTTCTTCCAGTGGTACGCCCATGGTTTCTGGATATACTATTCGAACGTGAGCTACGCTGACCGCCCTTTAAGAGCCAAAGGAACACGTACGGAAGTATACTAGAGAAGTAAAAAAGGTGAGACTACAATTGCATTGACTTTCTGACAGTATGATAGAACTTACCGACAACGAAACTACACGCGCAGAAGAAGCCATGCATTGGGTAGAGACGCCACTTTATTACCTCTTGCAGGTAGGGGGTCATCTCTCCCACCAGGAAATTGAAGGCCCAGTTGGTCTACAAAAATCAGAAGGTATCACGCTTGAAATTTATGTTGTTCATACCGCTGTCGACAAAGAAACGCCTTTTGCGCGCACGGTCAAGGGCATGATCTAGACTTTATGTAAGGATCTAGTTTTTCCTTACCACCGTGTATAGGCAGAACCCACCTCAGGAGGGTATAGCCATGGCAATGGTCCCCAGCTGGGAAATCAGTTATGTCAGAAGCTAGCGTAGAAGTTGAGTTCCAGATACATTACCTGTATCCAAATGCGGCGTTAAAGATGATAACGCATATCACCACTGCACGCGGGGTTTCTGGTACGTCAATATACATCCACCAACCTGTCAACGCAAGGGAAATCCCCATCTAATGAAAACAGTAAGAAGTCAGTCGAAATGACGTTAACTACCACTCACAACGACTGCTCCACTGAGCAAAATGAAACGGCGACCCCACCGGTCAACAAGATACCACCTGTAGTAGATCGCTTAGCAATACATCTGCATGCAATCAAGGACACGTACGGGGGTAATGTACTCAGAACATAGATGATAGCATTGATGCCGGTCATAAGGATAGCATCGCGACCAACCCAGCCGGCCTCTGGAGTTGCGGTGAGCCGATCTGGCCCAATCGGTAGAACTATCGACTAACCTTCAAACACCCTGGCTGCGTCACATCAGCATCACAATTTTAAGACATAAAGTGATATGATAGTCTTACGAGCATAATAAGATATTACTGATGGGAGAACAAAGTATGTTGTTAGTGCCACAGACGTAGTGATTGTAATTTATACAGTACCATTGATTCCATTCTATGGCATCCTGTTTAGTGTGTTATGATGTGAAGAATACGGCTGTAGCACTTACCAGCTGAGCAAATGCTTGCGAAGACATAGCAAGTAAGACACGTCGTTTATAGCGTTTCCACATCACAGCGTACGTGCGCCCTTCCCCACTCTCTCGCTATTTACTGTAAGTAACGGTGATATCGACGACGCGGTCGATACACTAACCTCAAAAATGACCCTCTCTTTAATTTCCTGGAACTCAGCTTTCGCTACAACGTCTTCCAGATCTCCCCCATGTAAGTCTGCTATCACGCGCATTCCTGCGACATCTTGGTCATTATCGATTAGCCATCTACGTAGAATGTCAGCACCAATAACGTTATGGCTATTTCGGGGGAAATTCACCGCGGACTTTCTGGCATTACTAAGGATCCAGCAGCTAACAGAGCTCCTATGAAGCATTGCACAGATAATGGAATTCTCCATGCTAGGTCCGAATTAATGTATGAGCAGAAGTAGTCTATCCACTACAGAAACATAACACAATCAGATCGCACGCAATGATCAACGACAATAAACACATACCACGGAGCAGGCGTAGCCGAAAACGTTTCCAGTAAACTCCATACATGCCAGAGCGCCTCTCTACAGAACGTGAGTAGCTTTCTTTTGTGTAATACGTGGAAATAGAATTTACGTGATTTGGAGGAGATATTTCACTCTGATAAATGGGTACGATGGTCCTAAACGATTTATGTAAGCCGACAACGGAAGACGAAGGTGCAATGGAACTTACGACAACAGACCGACGCCAAATCCGGCCACAACTCTACCAGCTACCATAACCCAGAATCCAGGTGTCATAGTCTGGATGGCGCCACCAAGGGCAAATATTACCGCGCCAATAAAGAGTGTGCCTCGCCTTCCAAGAGTGTCACCTATGCGACCAGCTGCAATGGAAGTAACTGGTGAAATATCCTGGATTCAGTACTAGACACGTAAAGTGATATTGTAGGCTTACTAAATGCACCAACTTCTAAGACGGCAACCATGCTTCCAACCTCGAGTGCACTTGGATTGTCAAAGAACTTGAGGAAATGGGGTCCTGTGATGACCCCAGACATTACGCTGGATTGTTTCTGTCAGACTGTTTGTGCGGTATACGTATTGATTGTCGTGCATCTCACCCTTGATCATATCCAAACTAACAGTTTCGACGAGCCGTCAGAGAGGCTGAACGACGACAATCTTGTGACCTACCAGGAAGACTCCCAAACTAGCGAAGACAGAGATAGCATAGAGCAAAGGTTGGCCAACTAGTCTGCGTCCGTGTGTTGCAGTCTCCATGACTCATTTGAAACGGGTAGAGAATAAAAAGCTAAAGAAAGGGCGAGTACTAGTAGGATGAAAAGGACGATATGAAGAACTCCGAGCTACATCGCAACTCGTGAGTGTGGTGCAGCGCTCTTGCCGACCGCTAACGCCTCGGCAGACGCTGCAAGAGGCCTCGCGACTTGGTCACATTCGCTTTTGCTGATTCGTCGACGACCATGCCCATGTCGGTAGCCTCGTTGGATACTCTGTCGTCCTCCGACGACTCGCACGACTCAGAGGAGGAGGAGCTTCTGGCTCAACTTGAGTGGGAGGAGTCGCTAGAGCAATTGCAGCAGCTACTTTCAATCGTCCTTCTGCCGTTTCTCGGAAAGTGGTTGGGCAGAAGATGGAGCCACTGGGGTATGTCGTGACCACTGTCTTTCATACCGCGTCTGACCCATCACAATGTAGCCTATGCCCGATATGTTCGGCTGGGCTTTGGAAAGTCATTCTTCCTCGGAGACAGAGCTTTCTCTTTTGCGCGGCAGATTTAATACGACACACGGCTGTCTATGAAAGTCATGGAGGTAGACATCACTCAGTCCATGTAGTGCCCCTTATTCTAATTTTACGTATCAAGCTAAATATCGATGGAAGGGGGACGAAACTACTATTTTCAAGGTCTTTCACCAACTCATCCGCTATCCGCCACTCCTGTCTCCGCATTAATCCATGTAGGAGGATATACCAAGTATCGTTACCGATAAGCATTCGGCGGTCGACCATCTCCCTGTAATACCGCAGAGCGTTCTGCAGTCCCTCAGCGTCCGGGTTCTCGAGGCAAGCTTTGATGAGGATGTTGTACCCCACACTGCTGTACATTAGATTGCGGGCTTTCATCTTGTTTGAAATGGACTGTCTGGTCTCCTCAACAACCGCAGGATCTAGCCGGTTATTACGATGTATACCAGTGAGGATAGTCGTGTACGTGACTTCATTCGGCTGTACGTCTTTTGACGTACTCATCTCCATTTTATTCAGAAGATCCAACGCGGCCCTGAACATAACCTCGTCCTGCTTCTTCATAAGATGGTCGATGATGGTGGTATACATAGCGACATTAGGTTGGACGCCGTGCTTGCGCATGAGATTGAACATAACCTGCGGTGCGTCTTTCCGGAACGGGAGCAGAGCTGTCAAGACAATAGAATACGTGAAAACATCCCCGGTTAGACCGGCAGCATCCATCAACTGCACCATGGCCGCAAGACCGTTCATGTCCTTCTTTCTCCCGTAATACCGCATGAACGTATTAAAGGTGGTAACATCTGGCTTCGGCCCTTCTATGTGCATCTGATCGAGGATAGCTCGAGCTTCATCTGTCCGAGCGTGGAAGAGTAACCAATGTAATCCGGTGTTATAGACGTTCAAGGCCGTCGGCTCATCCACGAAATTTTTCTTCGTCCTTTGGCTCTGAAAATCCTTCAAGCGCATGAGAATCTCGTCGGGGTTGCCCCCTTTAGATTCAGCCAAGATAATGGCCTTATGTGCCATAGGACTAGGTGTTAAACCCTGTTGGACCATGAGAGACCAGGTTTGTCGAGCTCGATCCACCTTACGCAATCCAGCATATCCGTTCAGCAGAGCAACCCAGGTGTCCATGTCAGGAATGACACCTAATCTCGCCATGTCATCCCAGAGCTTTTCTGCAAGGTCCATTCTACGACATTGCAGGAATCCTGTGAGGAAGGACGCCCAAGCAAAGCGAGGGAGAACCACCGGCTTCTCTGCAGAGACTTCGGACGGATCAAGAGTAAGCCATGAGTCAGGCTCGCTCAGAGTTCGAAGGATGGTGTTGTACAGGTGCAGCATCGATTTGTCTGCCAAGCCCTTCGTTAAGTTGGAGAGCTGGATCGCGAATAATGCGGGACGTGAGAGGAGCCTCGCTATCATGGCACCTCGTACATAATCCTCCGTTTTATTGCACAATGCTTGGTCAAAGGCCAGATCCGCCAGGAACGATGGTAATGAAGCGATAGGAATAGCAATCGGTGTTTGTAGCACAAGATGAATAGCGTCTCGCAATGAGCCTTGCATCGCAGACGCTGCAACGGCGAGAAAGAGTATCTCCGCACGTACAGCGTTTCGTGGTTTGGGCGACGCCGATTTAGCTGTACCATCCGTGAAATTCTGTGTATCATCCTGTAGTGGCTCCTCCACTATGTCATCTTGCCAAGCACCTTTCTCTTGCAACAACGTCTTGTAACGCGTGAAGAGCTTGTCGACCGCGTCGGGGTTTCTTTGCTTAGTGTAAAGAAGCATACGAGCCTTCAAGCCTCCGAATGCACCTCCGACAGCGGCGAACAAAGCCATTGCATCAATTGCATTGAGATCATCGGTCGATATTGAACCAGGAGAAGAATGTGACTCGGTAAATTCCACGATGTATCTGGAATACGAATTGAGCTGCGAAGGTCCAAGGAATTGCAGCCATTGCTCTTCAGTAAGCAATGTCCATATTTTCCAGGATCTAGGGATGTCACCCTTCCTCAACGCCGCTTTCAGCTCTGGTAAGACTTGGTTGAATAACTCTGCCTTCCGGTCACTGAGGGAATGTGGGGCTCCGGGAAGGGATAAATTCACGTCCCAGTCGTCCGCCTGAAGTGATGTAGGAGACTTTGAGGTCGACGGTATCGAGGGCGAATTTTGGGGAATATGTTTTAAGAAGGTCTTTTCCGGCGCCGAGAACAGCGATTTAGTGAGAGTCTGTCTCGACGTGTAGAATCGGGGCAGGAGGAAGTCTAGAGTAGGTGCACAGGGGATTCTGTGAACGACATGTCGGAGCATGCGAAGAAGCCTATCCTTAGGTATTTAGTCAAGGGTGGATATGGTGTATGCTATATATGCGTACTTGATAAGAGGACTTTTCCTGGACCTTGCCAGTTACTCGGAACTGCAGGACGTGGTTGAGTAGCAAGTGTGGGCGCTTGTAATTTCCTGTTTACGCACGACCTTCTCTTCGACGGTCATCCTGGTCTTCAAGCTTCAAGTTTCACTCACAAACCATCTAATACACAACCTCCAGTGCCGTCCTGAGATAATATGGGGCACGGAAATTCCAACAAATTATATGTCACACATGCGGAGCATTCTGGCATGTTTGGGCAACATACAGCATCCTCCGCCGGATTTAGGGCGTAAGTCGTATCAAGTTTGTCCTCGCATAGAATCGGAAGGTAACGCTGATAGAGGGTCTTAGGAAAGCTGAAGGTCCCCTTGTCGGAGCGCGGACACCATTCGACTGCTGTGCTCTCTCATTCCAACCCTTCAATCATCCTGTGTGTGCCCGGAATCCCGATGGGACAGGAAACGTTTTCGATTTAGTCAATATCATCCCTTGGCTTAAGTGTGTCATTAACCCTTATGTTATGATTGATACTGATGTTGTCCTAGACAGCATGATAACAAGAACCCTGTCACACAAGAAACTTTGACCCCTGCTGAACTCATAACCCTTCATTACTCTCGCAAGCCATCAGGAGAAATTCACGATCCCATCTCATTCAAGCCGTTTAGCGAACACTCGCATATTGTGGCCATTGCTACTACGGGCAATGTCTTCCTGGCGGAGAGCATCAAAGGCGGACGGGACCTTGTCACTGATGTTCGTTTTAAAAAGTACGTGACTTTAAGGGATACATTTGTGCATAGCTTCATGCGGTCATGAATATTTAGAGGAGATGTTATTACACTACAGAATCCTCATGGATTTCCGCCTGCATCCGTCACGCCAGCTGCGAAGCCTGTAGAAGAGAAAGCCAAAGCCGTTGTCACATCCGCTAAGGAACCTGTCGTCGCCAACAAATCATCAGTGCCATGTACGGTTTCGACCTCAGTCTTTTGCATTGCGCTGAATTCTTTCTCTCAGGGAATGTATCGCCATACTCTACTGGGTTGCCAGGAGCTTCACTAACTTCGACATCGGTGGATCCACTTACACAGAGCTCACAGCTTGTTTGGGACGAGGTACGTACAAATCTAACGTGAATACGACATCCATTCACCAGAAGCACAGGAGGAGTTGATGTTCGAAGACTTCGCCAACGTTCCTAAAGGAAAGGGAAAGGAGAAGGACATTGGACGTAGGCGTGCCTATGTCCGCGTCGTGACCTCGCTTGGTGGCAGTCTGAATCTTGAATTATATTGTGAAAAGGTATGTAAGATCTATCCAAAACATGTCACGCATCTACTTACACAACTTGTAGGCACCTAAGACGTGCTACAATTTCTTGATGCTCGCAAAACAGGGCAAATACAACAATTGTCTTTTTCACCGTCTAGTCCCGGGATTCATGGTACGTGCCGCTACATATTCATAAAACATAGATTCAGAACTCTGATTGCATTCAAAAACAGATTCAGACCGGTGATCCAACAGGCACCGGATCTGGGGGTGAGTCGTACTGGGGTACGCCCTTCCGAGACGAACATGATATGCGAGGTGCGGCAAAACACGATAGCAGAGGAGTGCTCGCAATGGCCAATAAGGGCACCAATACCAACGGGTTCGTGGATGGAGCCGTGCATTGTCTCCCTTTCATTGACTATTGCTTGCACAGGTCTCAGTGGTATCTCACATTCAAAGAGGCACCACATTTGGACAAGAAGCATACGGTCTTTGGAAAACTAGTTGGTGGTGAGGAAGTTCTGGACACCTTGGAAGGACAGCCAGTCAAGCCAGGCACCGAACGACCTGCAAAATCAGTACGAATCTCAGAAGTTGTCATGTCAGTGCAGACCGTTCCCTGAAGACAGCTGTCTAATAACTGAATCTTGGTCCTAGTTTCCAAGACCCGTTTGAAGAGTATAAGACTCGACAACAGAATAAGCGGGCTAAGAGGGCAGAGGCCCAGGAGACGGCTCGCAACGGACGAATAGCCGAGAAGACAGAAGGAGACGGCATAAATTGGTTTGGTGCCAAGGTCGGCGCTGATAAACCCGCCACCGGTGGCGAGGTGGGCGGTGGTATTGGTAAATACCTCAAGCTTGGTGGTACCGTAGCCGCAGCTAAAAGGCCCGCACCCTCTGACGGTGCAGACGTCTCCGACGAAGCAAAGAAGAAGCGCAGGATTGGCTTCGGAGAATTTGATGGATGGTGATGTTTATGTATTCCTCTCGTGTATTATGGACACTATCACTTGTTTACAATAATGTATCATCGAGGTATCATCTATAAGATTTAAGCAGATAGAATGCCTGACACTAGTCAAGCTGCGACAGGAACTCGCTCTGTTGCGGGCGTTTCTTCCTCCACTATTGAGAATCAGTTCAGAGTCATAGTGAACTATCGAACAGACGTTACCTATTGCTTGTCGTGTGACAAGCCCCGTACTCGGTACAGAGGGTAGCTCGAGAGGTCTCTCTGGCTCTGCTTCGCCCATCTGTGAAAGTAGTGATGAGTAAACGGCGAAAGTGATTGATATTCACTGACCGCTTCTCTTTGAAGCTGTGCTAATTCAGCCTGGACTGCCTCCTCGTCTTCAACAGCCAGGCTGTTCGCAAGCATGTTGTCAATTTCCTATAAACAAGTGGGTCAGCCACAGCCTGCTGAATACTAGGGATACCTCACCCTCTGATAGGCCTGGGCCTCTGCAGTTTCATCCAGCAACTTCTCTACCGTTTCCACATTCATCTCCTTATGAATTTCCTTGAGCACCTCATTGCCTTGCTGAAGTCCATGAAGCACGGATACTTCCACTAATGAAAACTCGATGGTGGAGACCTGGTGTTGAACGGTGAGCATGGGGAACACTGGGACCTTGGAAATGCATACAAGTTTCTCCAAATTCTCTAGCTGGACATCCGTCTTGGCCAATAACGACTCCTGGTACTTTCGCTTACGAAGCGCAAACAGAGCCCGATCTTTCTGGCCAGCCGCTAGTTGCTCCTTCGCAATCTCAAATTCCCGGTCGAGTACCCCTTGGATCTGAGAAAGCCCATGAGCAATGATGACTGGGTTCGGGGGCTGGCACCCATCTCTGCGCACCTTTTTCTGGTATTGTCTGATCTTATCACGTTGTAGTTTGAGGCTGAACGGTTTAAAGGTTGGTCAATCATAGCTTAACAGTCAATTCTGGAAGCGAACCAACTCGAGGATAGCACGATCCTGTTTCGTTATCTTTGGCGCAGACTGGTTCACTCCCATGCTTTCTCAGCAGCTCTTGACAGAGGTATGACGGTAAACACAGAGCAGTATAAGATCGCAGTACGCAGTCACAAGCACATGGGGAAGATCATGGTGGTCAGCCGTGACGGAGTCCGAGACGCACTTGAGACGCTCCCGCCGAGTCGCTTGCGGCTAGCAAACGCGTCTAAGCAACTCTAAACTGAACTTCAATGTACTTGCTCAAGTCTGATTTTCCCACTCCTTTATCTTGCACATTGCTCACTGTATGCAGATAAAAGCGATAAATACTTTGAGATACAATCCGCTCCCTGCGGATGCATCTCGTCTGGCGGTGACACATGTCTAGGTATGGAACCATCTCATTGCTATGCAGTGTTGAGATAGATTGTGGCCGACAAGAGCAGACGATATTATACAATTGCGACGGGCGGGCGTTGAGTAGAGTACGCTGTCAAAAGGAAGTAGTAAAGCCGCGCGAGGACTCCCGAGAACCGCCCGACGATCACGGACGAGTCGCCCATAATGGCAAGTATTATCCGGGCCGAGAGAGGGGTGCCTGGTTAGGCAGGCGAAAAGGATCATGAAATGTTCTAGTTTGTCATCAAAAAGTTTAACCACAGAGCCAAGTCCCACTTTCTTGGCTGACATGCGGATGCAGTGGCTGGCTGCTGAGAGGAGCCGGCAATTTTGCGTCACAAACCCGGATAACATTTGAGTAGTGATTATGTTTTCGCATATGGCTGCTTACATTTCTCCCGGAAGACCAGATGGTACATATACTAGTACCCTCCACCTCCTCTTCAACTCCAGGTCCTCACCCTTCCCTCCCCTCAAAAATGGCTGCGTCCTCCACACCCCCACAAATCCCTATGTCAAAGCTCTCACCAGCCGCTTCTCCCTCGCGCCCTTCCACTGCAGGCTCGGTACCGCTGAGCCAAACCTCCTCAACTGTCGCCAGTACAGACGATCGGGAGCCTGCTGCCCCTCGAGATGATAACTCGGCAATATCCGAATACGAACGAGAAGCGTACGGGCCTCAACTCGGCGAGAAGGGCTGGGATGAGTTCGAGGTTCGCTTCGCTCCAGGTGACCCAGAAGACCCTCATAACTGGTCAAGGTCCCGGAGATGGTATATCACTTTGTTCTCAGGAATGCTCGTGCTCAATGCGTAAGTGTCATGCTGTACATCATTCCTATATACTGACATGCGTTTCCACAGTACATTTGCGAGTTCCGCGCCCTCAGGGATCGTCCCTCAGATGATGGAACAGTTTGGATTTGGCCGTGAGGTCGCTACTCTTACAATCGCCCTTTTCGTGGCCGGATATTGCGTTGGTCCACTAATCTGGGGGCCGTTGTCCGAGCAATATGGACGGAAATTACCATCCCTAGTCGCCTTCGTCGTGTATACATGCTTCCAAGTCGGCTGTGCTCTGTCACCCAACACCGGTGCTATTTTAACTTTCCGGTTCATTAGTGGTACATTCGCCGCAGCTCCATTGGTAATCAGCGGGTAAGTAGCTTCTATTACTTCTTAGTATATTTCGATCTAATCATCTGATTTTCAGAGCCGTCATATCGGATTTATGGGACGCGAATACTCGGGGGAAGGCCCTTGGGTTCTTCACACTTGCTCCTTTCGCTGGCCCCTCACTAGGACCCACAGTCAGTGGCTTCATGGCTGTTGCTGGAGTATCCTGGCGGTGGGTCTACTGGGTTTTGACGTTCTTTGCTGGTGCTTGCACGCTGCTCATCATCTTTACCATGCCTGAAACGTTCACGTGAGTCTCAGAGCTCTTCCGTATATTTGTGTACAGCGCTGACTTTTCCCTACAGTCCCATTCTTTTGGTGGAGCGGGCAAAGAAGATGCGCAAGGAAACCGGCGATGATCGCTGGTGGGCACCCTTTGAGAGGAATGAGATCTCTTTCAAGAAGCGAGTTGAGAATATTGTAGCGCGGCCATTCAAAATCTTCTTCCGCGAACCTATGCTTATTGCTATAACGTTTTATATGAGCGTGAGTGTCTTTTCTTGGTCGAATTTTTATATATATCCTAACAATCTCACCTGCCTAGTTTATCTATGGATGCATCTATTTGCTATTCGAAGCCTATCCCATCGTCTTTACACAGGGTCACAATTTCAATGCGGGCATCTCGGGTTTGACATTCCTGCCGATCTTCATCGGTGCATGTCTCGGAGTGGCCAGCTACTTGGTATGGTGGAATCCCAAGTACGAACGCCTTGCCCGAGAATTTGCGCCGCTGCCTGTTCCTCCAGAATACCGTCTTGAGCAAGCCATGTATGCCGCGCCAATCTTCGCGCTCTCCTTCTTCTGGTTTGGTTGGACATCATATCCAAGTGTCAGCTTCTGGGCTCCCATGATGGCGGGTGGTCCGTTGGGCTTCTCCATCGTCTGGATCTTCTTGGCATTGTTCAACTACATCATCGATGCGTATCTCTTCGTTGCCGCATCCGCCCTCGCATCGAGCACCGTCATACGATCCTTATTCGGTGCCGGTTTCCCGCTCTTCGCGACACAAATGTTCGAGTCGCTCAATCCTCGATGGGCTTCAACGCTGTTGGGATGTATTGCCCTCGCGATGGCCCCAATTCCATTTATCCTGCGCAAATACGGCCCTGTCATGCGTCGCAAATCGAAGTACGCACCAACCAAGTCCCCAGTGGCGACTACGCCGAAAAAGGACCTTGAAGAATGAGAGGGCTGTTGGCGTTGATGTTATCATTATTATCCTTTACGATCTTCTAGAACTGGGCTTTAGGACATTTTAGTACGCCATCTATCACAGTACAACCACATTAGTATATCATCTATCACGACCTTTACGAGTCATATTCATATAGATCATCATCGTATCCTCGCCTCATTGTAGCCTGTATAAGTTGGATATTTTGTGCATTAATTGATATATCGGTATTACGATACTCCCGGACAGTCTCTCGAACGTTTCTCTTGATATGGGCTCAAGTTCCGGACTGAATTGAGCATGCTCTGAGATATAGCCTGTCAATATTCCAGTTCGGAAGTGAATCACACGGATGGCAGCTACGGACAAATTCAGATGGCCTAGCGCCGCTTTGTTCTTGAACACGACTACGACTTCTTGGTTGACATATCCCAACTTCGACACTCTGGCAAGCCTGGTTGGCGCAATAACCTCTGTGACGAAGCAAAGCACAAAGTCCCGCTCAGTATCAGGTGGTAGAGAAAAAAGAATGAGCGCTCACATGGTGTCTTAGAATCTGATGATGGGTCCTGTCAGACTATAACCATGTTTGCTACAGATAGCACGCACGTGCGATACCCTCCAACACGATTCACCACTGGATCCGGCTATCTGGGCTCAGCACGAAGCCTTCAAAAGCTTCTCGAGGAAGATGGAACCACAAGCAAGCCTGAGCAACCGCCCAGTTCCCCGCTTCTACAATGTCCTCGGACAAGCAGGTCGCCGACGTTGAAGTTCAAAGAGATGACCATGTTGCCGTCCAAGCCTTGGATTCTCGGGAGCCTCGGAGGATGAGCAACAAGGAACGACTCAGCGCATACTTCACCATCGCTGCTGCAGCGTTTGGGTTGATTAGGTGGGTCCCAGTTCGTGCTATGCAATTTCAGATTCTCACTATGAAGCACTTCTAGCGATGGCTGTGAGTATTGACTTGCAATTGCTGACATGCATAGTGTGCCAATGATTCTGTACAGATCAGAATAACTTGATGACTATGACCAATGTAAGCGGTCTTTCTCTCCGTTGAGCAACCTTACCCATGGAGTTACCAGGTTGTGCTGAAGAAGCTGTACCCCGTGGAGTACACATCTGCAGTTTCAACCCGTGTGTCAAATTCACTGCTCGTCGGTAGGTCTACCTGTGTACGTCGCATGCGCTACTAGTAGTTGCTCAGTATCATTCTACTAGGCGCAATCATCGGTCAAGTTCTCGTAGGTTTGGTATGTGATCGCGTGGGCCGCAAGGTAGCTCTGGTCGGAACCACTCTATTCATCGTCATCGGAGCCATCCTTGGGACCGCCGCCCATGGAGCACATGGCAGCCCTCAAGGTCTCTTCTGGTTTCTGACATTCGCGAGGGGTATAACTGGTATCGTGAGTTCGGGCAATAAATGTCACAATCCAAGATCTGAGAGGGGTATACACAGGGTGTGGGAGGTGAATATCCCGCGTCGTCCACCAGCGCCAGTGAAGCTGCGAATGAAAAGATGGTTGGCCAAAGAGGCCCAGGTACGCAGAAGCCTTCTGTGATCATCTCATCGGACTCATTTCAAACGTGCATATAGTGTTTATCATGGTGACAAACTTCGTCCTGAGTGTCAGTTGATATATTCATTCACGAATGAACCCCCCCACTTACTCATTTTTGGTAGTTTGGTGGTCCTCTCGCAGTTTCAGTGTTTCTTATAGTCATTTCGGCCGCTGGAGAGCAACATCTTACCACCGTCTGGAGAGTTTGTTTTGGCGTTGGGATTAGTCTACCTTTGACAGTCTTTTACTTCCGAATGAGAATGGTAAGTCCCACCCTGTACAGAAAAGGGGCCATCAAGCGTACGTCTCATGACGAGGGTCTTCGTACCAGTGCTGATACCCCCTTTCAGGTCGTGTTCCATATCGACTTGTTATAAAACGCTATTGGAAAGCTCTCATCGGCACCTGTGGAGCATGGTACGCATTGATTCATTCCTTACAACGCATTTGCTGACTTGATATGTCAAGGTTCTTATATGACTTTGTACGCCAACTGCCCTTGTAGTATGACGAGCTTAGAACTTACCTTGATCGTCAGGTTACATTTCCCAATGGTGTATTCTCTGGCACAATCATTTCGAGTGTTATTCACGATGGTGACATCAAATCCACCGCCGAATGGCAGCTGCTTCTCGGAGCAATCGCACTTCCTGGTGCGTCTTAACCCTAAACTTGCTTCATACTGTTGACATTTAGACATCTAGGTGTATTCGTCGGCGCATTGCTGTGCAATCCATTCGGTCGACGGAATACGGTGAGATCCCTGACATTTTCATATCTCGCCTCGGTATCCTGATCACCGGATGGCCTGCCACAGATGATGCTGGGTTTCAGCGGTTATCTCGTGTTCGGTACGTCGAACCACCCAACTCCAACATTATACTTTGGTACTTAATTACAACTATTCAGGTCTGATAATAGGCTGTGCCTACGACAAGATTTCCAACATCATTCCATTGTTTGTCATTTTGTAAGCTCATATTTTCCTCTACACATGCAAGAACTCTGACATGGCATTAGCTATGGGTTGATGCAATCATTTGGAAATATGGTGAGCTAGAAGAAGTGAGGCATTACACTTGTCATTGACACCCGTATTCTTCAGGGACCGGGCGACATGTTGGGGCTTGTCAGTGCAGAGTATGTTGCATTTTCTTTGTCGAACACCGAAAGCGAGACTTAATTCCTGTAGATCATATGCTACTCCCGTCAGGTAGACCAAAAGATTAGGGCTTCAGATTAGTTGCTGATCCCGACGCAGGGGCACTTGCTACGGTTTATCGGCTGCAATTGGCAAGACCGGTGCCGCCATTGGCACTCAGGCTTTCACTCCTATTCAACTCAATCTAGGCAAAAAGTGAGCAAAAAGTTCCCTGAAGTGTTGTACCTCTCAATTTAGCTATGTACACAGGTGGACATTTATCATTGCCGCTATTTGTGGTGTCACAGGTATACTAGTGACATATTTCTTCGTGCCTGACCTGACAGGTGGGTGTTCCCTTGATTGGGGCGTGCACTAGCTGAACCTATCTCATGACAAGGGGTCGATCTTGCTGACGAGGACCGCAAGTTCATGGAATACTTGGCTGAGAATGGCTGGGAAGGCGATGTGGGTGAGGATGACTGGGATGAATCTGATGGTGCAAGTTCTCGTAGTGGCGACGCAGTGGCTATCGAGAAAGGGCCACGGTGAAGGAAGGAAGTAATGTTTCCTACTTTTGATGACGTTATGACTACGAACATGTATCTTTCTGTGTCGAGATTACTGAGATTCTACGCTCATATGAATTCATAGGGAAGAATTCAATGTAAGCGCCCCACGTGGAAGAATGTAAACATCTGAGCGGCGGCTATTCTGAAATTCTTGGTACGCTTCCAAAAACTCGGTGGAATGTCAGTGCACATACTACGAAGGGGAGCATGCATCTACCGCCGACCACTGATTTCTCTTCGTTCTGCCTCGTGCCGTCTGTACTCTGCTCCCGCTGTCGCACAGCGTCCTCAGCCCGATACGGTGTCCCATAATGAACCAAGCAATGCCGATGCTGGGTTGGAACCACCAGGCGAACCCACGGCTAGTAACTCCTCTACCACCGTAAACGAAAGAGCATCCGCTTCGAAGAAGAGAATTAGGAAGCCGAAGTCGTCAGCGGCCAAAGCGCAACCCGAAGCTTCAGGTTCCCAGTCGTCGAATGCAAACCCCCTTGCACCATCAAGAACAGACATGTACTTGGCGTCCATACAAGCTGCAGGGCTCGAGCCTCAGCTCTCAGACCTTGAAAGGTGTCGCCCTGCTAAACACCCACACCCTGATTCCCCCATGTATTCCCAGAAGTTCAATGACCTGATTGACACGCTCTGTCGCGCATTCAGCAAAGCCCAACTACGGAAGTTCATTAAAATGTACGGCATGGATCAGAAATGGAGTGGACACAAGCGAAAGAAGATAAATTACGCAGAAACAATTATCGAGCGGCAGTGGGAATGGCCATCTCTAAAAGGCGTCCAGAAGGCACAGCGAGATAGGACAGAGGTCACCATGCAGTGTGCGCTTTCCTGTTATTCATGCTCAGCACGGCATTTAATGCATACGCTACTCCAGCGCTGCCAATGACCCCCAGTCAACTCTTTCTTATACTTGGAAAAGGTCAGTACGTCAATGTATAAAATGCAACTTATATGAACTAGTCCTCTAGATGGCGCTGATCTCCTGAAGCTATCAATGGAGTACAAGGTCCATATCTCACTTATACCCAACCCACTTGGGCTACGTGTAGAGGGCCTACGTGGAGCGATGAGTGATCTTTCTAGCCGATTGTTAGCAATCAAAAATGTATGTCTGCCACACAATTGCTTAGTCCCATGTCTTAGCCAAGTTCTAGGAAACCGTTGAAGAAACATTTCAACTACCGACCAGGGCAACCATTCAACCAGACTTGATCCAACGGATATCACGTCTAGCAGGAGCCTATCTAGAAAACATTGACGACAAAGGGCTGGTATGTACGGCTCATCAATGCTATCCACAGAGAACATAATATAGTACCCTAGGCCAGAATCTGTGCCAAGGATCCTCATAGTCTTGCAAGTGCGAAACGGCTAGCAATTCGTGCCATTACGGAGGTTCGTTCGATCATTCGACATTTGAACCTTTGAATATGCTAAACTATCCTACAGCTCCATGTAACACCATACACTCCTATATTATCCTACCTACCCTTAGGAGTGCCCAGTGAGACGCAGGTTCCTTCTGTCCTATTCCCACATACGTATTCCCTCTATCCCTTCTTGTCACCCCGTCCACTCCCGTGGGTCGTGGACAACGCTGGAGGATTCAGAGTTCGACGGGTAGGTGAATGGCTTGGCCAGTCGCCAGGTGAAGATGTCCGAAAGACTGGAGGACTATCTTCTGAAAGGGGCCGTATTCTGACAATCGAACAGTCAGTGGTTTCCATATCTTTTAGCTGTGCATTTATATTGAATCGAACGTTTAGTGAAATTACCAATCTGAGAAAAATGCTGCTGGCCAACCCCGTGGAGAGCGGCCAGGACGGAGAGAACTATAAAAGAACTATTAAGGCATCGTCAGTACTTCAGTTCAATATCTCATATATATTTAGCGTGCTGATCATAGACATGGACTTCAGTTTCGGTCACCTTATATTTACTGAACCTTCGGCGGGTCAACACAGTAGGCTGATTCCACCGTTAAGAGGATCTCACCAGTACAGCAAGATCCTCCAGTGGATATTGAATAGCAATGCTCGCTCGTCCTTTGTGTCCAGGTGAGACCGTAAGATAACTAGCAAGCTATATGTCCACTTACAGTTCTCAAGCTTGCCTGCCTACTTGGTCCATTCATTGCCATCAGAGCAGAGAGTTGTGCACCGTTTGACCTATAGAGTGTTGCCAAAAGATCTTCTTGATTCTAATACCTCGCTTCATAAGAAGCTCTCGCTATCAACGACTAAAACCATTAACTTAGAAGTAGTCATAGAGGAGCCCAAGCCCAATGCCGCTGATACCTCAGCCGAACCCACCTATTCGACACCCTCTCTTTCACCTCAATATTGGAGGAGCACACAGGCTGAGTTAGATCTTATGATGCCTGATAGGTATGTTTTGCCGAGCATCTCATTCATTATTGCTGATTCTTAAGCTGTCTAGACCAATTGATCTGCGGTTCTCTGTGTTGGACACAGTCGAATTTGCAGAAGGTCAAGCGCCACAGCAGTTGAAAGATTATACATCCTCTCTCAAGACATAGTACGTTCTTTGTCAAGGACTTGGAGAGATGATTTAACGTATTTGGCACAGCTTAAGCAATACAAAGGAAGATATTCCACAGCCAGATCCGCCTCTTATGCTGTATCATAATGGGGATACCTACATGCTTCACACCAACGCTACTGTGCGTCAAAACGTAGAGCATGTAGGCCGTGAAGACGATGGTGTTCCGCATGTTCCAGTCCGTGTCCTGAGCGAAAGTGTACTTGACCTGGAGAGCAATCAGAGGGCTACTCAATGCGAAGTAAGGGTGTACTTTTCGCTCAATTCAGTCTTCCGTTCTGAACATCATCATCTAGGTCACTTGCGATGATCCTACATCCGAGACGGTTTGGGTAAGGTTCCTTGGCGCTTGCGACACCTTGTCGTCAGTGAGTTACCGACCCGCCAATACTGTTTCATTCAGCGGGGACATCGAAGTGTAGAAGAATTAAGGTGTCGTTTCACTGATCTGTTCATGTTCCCTCATGCATCATGCATCATGAGCGGATCGGCTCGGCAGGGGACACACATTAAATATAGCATTTTGGGGTATATTATGCTTGCGCGCGGAATTAATTCATGCCATATGTTCGATCTCACAAAGCCCAACTGGTATCCAATTCTCCTTCCTTCACAAATGGCTTGTCTATCCCACCGACCACACCCTCACACAACGGGCAACTTCCAGCAAGAACATCCTCGAGCTCCCTCCGCAGCCTCTCCGCCTTCTTTTCCTCATTTTCGGTATTCCTCTTGCCGCCCCCAATCCCTGGTATCCATGCAACAGGCGCAGTGACAACACTCGCAAGAGCATCCGGAACTATAAGATCTCGAAGTCGATCTCCTGCGGAGAGAAGATTGCGGCCCAACGAATTGGCTGCGCGAGCCCCATTCTGTAGTGGTATGCCAAAGTTGGCTGAGAGCAGTGTACGCTGGTTTGTGGGTTGCCTGGAACCTGGTGGGACGGCAGCATTGCGATCTAGGACTGTGTATGGTGTACCTTTGACCAGTTCTGTCTGCAGTGCCAAAATCTTGCGAAGGGCAGATGCGGGAAGACACTCCTTAGCCTATACAACTAGGTCAGCACAGTTCCATCAGTCGTACGGCTTTGAAACTTACTTGTCCAATGAGACAATCCGTATGGAAGGTATGCTGACAAGGAAATACGTAGAATTGCCTCGTAAGTAGGGGAAGGTGGCAGGACGAGCATTTTTCTCCGGCGTCGATTGTGATAAATCGCCTCTGCAACGCCTCGATGTCTTTCTTGGTGGCTTCCGCATTGCGAGTCGCTTCGTCCATTTCACTCTTGAGCATGTCGATATGTGCAGAATATCCTTCTAATGCAGTGCATATTTCTTCCTTGAAATCGTCGATGACAACAAAGTCAGGGAAGAAAGGCAAAATATCCTCAATCTTGAGCAGGTCTGTGTCTTCAAGGAAACGCATAGCCCTGATAACGAATGGACGTGAGTATAATGTCACACTGAAGGTGATCAACGCAAACAAGGAGACTGACATCTTAATGTCCTGCTTTTCCTGCACGACGTATTGAGCAATTTTCAACCAAAGCCTCTTCCGCAACGGTCGATCTTCCTCGGGAGGCATGTCTGCATTGATCTTTGCTAGTTCCAGGTCACCTTTCTCCAGCGCAAGATCCACACTGCTTTCCCACAATCCCATCTTGGCGTATATGTGTACGCAAGGTTGTACTCGACCCGTTTGCTTGCAGAGTCGCAATGCATAATCAAGATCGTAGTAAGGTCTGCCTGTCATCGGATCTGAGGGAGCTGAAGACAGGAACCGCAGCAAAGGGCCATCGTCTTCAGAGGAGAGTGAAGTGTCTATTGTAGAAGTCACCGTCGACGCTAGTGGAACGGACAACATGGGGGAAGCTGCATAAAAAGTGATTATGAGGTTGTGTATTGTGGGAGATGTGTTTCCCTGGTCGAAGATGACATTGTTGAGGTAACGAATGGCTTGGTTTGGCGACAACGGATCGCGAGGAAGATGGTGCAGGCGAAGAAGGGCGGGCACGAGGCGTAGAGGGTCAAGGGCGCGTTGTCGGAGCCACGCATCTACTGTTTCTTTCGGTGCTTGACGCATGAGTGTTGGTGCAAATCGATAGTAAAGCTCAAGGTCTGACTGAAAATATGTTGTAAGACGCCTGCACCAACTTGAAGAAGACAGATAACACACCTGTCGGCTGATGACATCGAGCGCTTTTGTCCACTCTTCCACCATTATCCGGTACTCAATGACTCGAACGAAATCGCCAATGACCATAGCGTAATGCAAGTACATATCTGTCCGCCCGTGGCCTTCTATCAGTTCGTAGATGACAGTGGGCTCAAGATTTGTCTTGTCTGAAAGTCAGCGTAGGCAATAGAGGAGAAAGACCGCATGATCTCACCTTGTACGTCTCGAGGAAATGCCGCAGGTCATCTTCCAGAATAGTGCGCTCAGCCTGAAGATTGGCAACATCTTGCGACACTGACCCGGATGCGACGAGGTCATCTAGCTCATTGCACTTGCTAAGGTAGAACTCGACCAACCACGTCGCGAGCATCGTTCTTTGCGACAAATCCTGATACGCGTCCATGTCAGCAATTGTTGGCAGCATGAAATGAATCAACACACGTACAGTCCTCTTGGTCCGTTCAAGCCGCGAGATGAGATATGAGCGGAGGGCATCTCTCTCGTCTGCATCGATAAACTTCAAAGTGACCTCCTCGAATGAGACAGAGCATTGGGAATACGACTGGGCAGCCTGGAAATAGCGACCTTCCGTAAAGAACGCCTGCGCTTGAGCTGCCATGACAACATCTCTCTGCTTTGCAGTCTGGGGGCCAAACTCAACGGTTAAACTGATACACTCAAATAAACAAAAAGCGACCATGTTACAAACCGTACCTTGGCATATTGCAGAGCTAGATCGAATTTGCCCCGTTCCAGATATATGCTCCACACGTCGCGATCCTCGTTTTGGATGCCGAGTTCATACATTGACAGATCAGTGTAGACCCAGTACGTTTTGCGGACCGGGTCTGCAGTGATACCCTTCACCTCTTCATTGGGTTTCTATCGACATATGCATGAAATCAGTACTGTGTCAGGCGGAGCTCACTGGTGGCCTCTTCACCAAAGGTAGAATATCCTCGTACGTTAATTGATCGTTGAGTGTCGAGAGACCAACCACGCGGTCCTGATAAACCAAAACAAAGTGGAATTCGGTCAAGGCCATCGAGATAGGGACTGTGCCTGCTTCTGAAACGTTCCTTGGGGAAGAGGTAGTCGGGAAGGTAGGGTAGGGAAGAAGTTGTGCGCCGTCGATGAGATCTTCAGTTGTTGAGTCGAAATTGAGCGCCCCGTGGTAGATACCCTGAGCTAAACAGTGTCAATTCGGTGGTATGTGACCAACAGTGTTGGAAAATAGCTGACCTGTCATCCAGGCTACCGTCTTAGGAAGAGAATACACCTGGTCGGCATCCGGACTGAACGTATGCAGCTCAGAATAGTCAATATTCCCAGGTAGTTCCAATATTTCTGCGAGGAGTTCCAAGATATGTTAACACAGCATGCAGAGATTGAAGATACGATGTAGACCTCACTTGGCGCAATGTCGTTGTAATGAGTAAAGAGGCTCGAGAAGACTCGTCCGCCATCGTCCGATCGTCTGTCAGGCACACCCACGAACTGGTAGATCCTCGACGGCGTAGTCGCTATCACAAGGGCCCTCCGAGGGTCCTTCGCAGGGAAGAACTGGAACTTCAAGCCCGTGACAGGCTGCCTCTCCGGAAGGGTGAACACCGACTGCAGATACCTCTCCTGCGACTTGAAGAAGTCCTCCTGCGCATCAAGCACAGCCTCATAAATCGTCCCGTTCCTCCCTCCGATGAGGATCTCCCTGGTAGAAGTCTGGTTCGAAGAACCCAGCAGCGCGGACTTGTTCCACGCCACGCTCTCAATGATCATCTTGAACCCCTTCAGCTGTCTCGCCTTCTTCCACCCTCGGTACAGATACCAGTTCTCGCCTTGGGTGGAGGTCACGAGGATGTGGCGACCGGAGGGGTCGAGGAACACCTTGTGGATCGTGAAGTCGGTCGTCTTCCTCGTTATTGGGATTTGGAAGATCTGGTCGTCCCGGGAGAGTTCGAGGAGAACGAGGAGGTTGTTGCTGAGCCCCATGACGAGTACGTCGGAGCATACAGCCATTGAGATGAGGCGTGCAGGAAGGGTGTATTGAACTTGGCCTAGTTCGAAGATCGGTGCCGCAGGGACCACCTCGTCTGCCTGATACTACGTTCAGTTTCCACCATACCTGACAGAGAGCGTAGTCACCAAAGTACCTGAGCTATAGATTCATCCTCTCGCATCTCCTCTTGACCATATGGTGAAGGTTCGAAACCCTCATATTGCACCTTGGGTCGTGATCCGCCCGCAGCCTGAGGAGCAGAGGAATGCTCAACGTCTAACACAACACAACAGCTTATAGGTCAATCAAGTATTCATCTGGTATTGTATAGGACGGCATACAATCATCGAACATGGCGTTGAGCCTCTCCGTGAGTTGGTGGTTCCAGTGATACGGCGCAGGTCAGATATAGGCGCCAGCTTCAACCGGAATTGCAGGAGTTAATATGCAACAAGACAGTATTTGCACGATGATGCTTTATTTTTTCTCTACTACGGAAACACGGCAGGCGGGACAGAAGAGAGCCTGAGTAAAGACCAAAAAAGACCCCAAGAATATACAAGTAGAATGTCCAAGAGTACTCGAACATGGGATGTCTGGCGGGGAGGTCGGGGGGATAGTCGATACCTAGATCACTAAAACAGAAATAAAAAACAGAGAAGGTTGGAACTACTAGAATGTCAGGAGAATACGGGAAAGGTGTACTAAGCTAGAGGGCTAGAACTGGGGACGACATGATACAAGAGGAGATATAGAAAGAAAGGGCTGCATAGATGATCAGACACGGGCGGGCGGTTATACGAAACTAGACTGATAGACAATAGGAGCGGAGGTGAAGAAAATAAATGAAACACAGGCAAGATATGTTACAAACGGTATAAGATCCCCCAAAGGTGGCTTTACCGGAACAAAAAAATAATGAACAAACAGCGAGAGAGATGTAGGACATAGCGAAGACGAAAGCGGTCAGAAAGCCAAGGGAAAATGCTGGTGTGTGAGTTGATGGGTACTTAGGGAGCTGGGGGAGGGCATCCGAGTCTTGACCATTGTGGGGGTGTGTCTCCGGGTTAGCTGTAGAGTTAGATGCATCTGCCTCGAAAAGTAGTCTGACCGCTGATATAAGAGAGATGGGAGAATTAGTCGCATCCGCTCACGGTCTTTCTCCTTTTTTTCGGCTGCGAAGGTTCTTGCATCTCGCAATCGCCGTCGCCATCTAGGATAGCATCTTGAAGAAATCGTCGTCGGCTCTTCTTTCCGGTCACCACAGGCGGGAGCGGTGAACCGTCGTTGCTAACACCTAGTCTCAAACCTTTCCGCGACGAGAGATTAATGGTTCTCCCATGTTTGACAAACATCAGGCTGTTATCTTGCTCGTCTTCAGATGAGGAAGCACTGCAGTTAACAGCATCTCGAAGGGAAAACCCTTCCAAGAGACCCGCGCCGATTCTAGAGGCAGCGGTACTAACGCTATCTCTGGTAGATATGGCGAGGGAGGATTCTCCAGTCGACATCTGACTGGAGGATAGCTGGCTGGATCTCAAAACTGGGCTGTCAAGCTCTGGACTTGACTCGGGAGGGCTTGCGGGGCGACCCTCCATGTTCCCAGCAGCAGGTGTGCTGAGCCAAGGTTTGTATGGGTCAGTGAAGGGATCCTCTCCCTCCAAGTCGATCGGATCCAATAAGCCAAGGCCTTTCCCTGGTGACTTTGATGGCGTAAACATACTCCGCCAGGCACCGCCAGTGACCTGCGTCAGTGAGGCAAAGGCCCTGGGTTTGATAGGAGTGAATTCGCGTCCGAATGGTGACTCCGGGATGCGATGCTTGAGCCTGAAGCGATCGACAAGAGGTGTAGGAACTCCCGAGGAGAATAGGCATCGCGGCGAGGGCTTTGACGAACTCTTCGATGGGTCTCCCCCACCAGAAGCACCCACGTTGCCCTTTATAAGAGAGGACAGGGGGCTGCTGAAGATGGACGTCTTGAAGTGTTCTTTGGCAGACATCCTGACGATCGGACTCAGGTCCAGACCCCGGAGCATTGGACTGGAATCTATGTGTGCCAGCATATTGAGGGACATCTCACGGGCATTGCCGTGTAATGGATGGCTTGGGCTGGGGAAACGCCATGGCTGGTCGGACGGGAGGCGGGCAGGCGAGTGACGGAAGGCTGGAGTGAGGAGAGGGTCATACGGCGACTCTGCGATTGAACGGGAGAGGTCCAGCAGACGAGATTGCGGATTGGATGACGAAGGGGATAAACCTGGGGTCAGAGGTGGGGTGGTGGAAGCGCCTACTTGAAAGACATCGGCGGTTGCTGAATCAGATTCCTTGACGGGAACTTGACTGAGCGTACCGGGAGAGTCGTCTTCGTCATCGTCGGATACCTCCTGGGGTTGAGGTAGCGAATGGGCACGCCTGAGAGAAGCGTAGGGCTTCCCCCAGTCCTCTGTGGTACGCAGACGGTACTTTAACTTGGAGGGCTTGGGAGGGTCAGTCTCGAGCTGCACCTTGGCAGCTCCTCGTGCAGAGGCCCTCTCGCTTACGCGGGGGACATCTTCCTTATTCTCCTCTGGAATGACACGGGTTAGGACGAGAAAGCGGAGGCATCATGTATGCGTACTGTTCGATCCCCTGCCTTTCCGCTCTTGGTTTTCTCGGCGATTGGACATCGCAATCTTGTGTTTCTCAAAGACATGGCGTCGCCACATGCTCTTTGCGTTAACGCCGGCGTAGGTACGTCTGCAAAAAGTGCATCTTAGCCGAGGTTCCTCGCCTTCAGCCCAGCCTTCCTTGGCCTCTTTCTTCTTGGCTGGACACCACCCACGAGGGGGCTCGAGCTGAGCGGGATACCGTACACCGGATGAGTTTTCGCCATTGAGCTGCTGATAGTCTGTAGCGTCGAGGAACCAGTCTGGATTGACGGCCAGCACGGCGTATGTCAGACCTTCTCTGTGCTTGTGGGCGTCTGGAAAATCTGAGAAAGGTGGATGTAGAAAGATAGCATCATTGTCGCCGGGGGTTGGGTCCATGGACGGTAGCTGGGCTACAAGAGTGCCATTGCGGGAGACGGCACGTGTTGTGAGGGCATGTTTCGCATATATGGCAGGATCAGGATAGTGAGATTCGTGCTGGAAAGAAGTCATCAATGATGTTGAGAGAGGCAGATCGCCCACAACAGGGCTTGTGTGGCGACGCTTGAGGGATCGCGTGGCGTCGGTATCGGGAGTGGCGACGAAGGAGTGAGAAGGCTGAAGCGGGAGTCGCTGTCTCGGGTCTTGCATTGAAGCTACGGGCGGTGCGTCGTCGAGTGGCGTGATGGGAAGAAGAGACGACGCTTGCCTGGTGTCTGAGGACGACGGACTAAATACACGGATTTTTCGCAATTATGTAAAGAATGAGAAGAATAAAAAAGAGAAATAAGAGGTGGTCGCTCCTTCCGACGACTTTCTTCGGACAGCACACCTAACACGCCGGCGTCTCTATTCAGGCGGAGTTACTGGGCGCGTTCGACGCGTACCACACGTGACCGCATATATACACAAAATAACTACTATAATCACTATCACAACGCCAGGGCAACGTATCTGAGCACAAACAGTCAGCTCGGCAGCAACAGACCAGACCAGTTCGCCTACCCAGCAATCAAAATCGACCCTCCAAGCGGCGTAATCGGTCCAAGCCATCGCCACCTGCTCACAGTGTCAGAGACTGCCCAACACCCCAGCCGTTCACTTACTTGTCACGAACACCCACAAGAGCCCACACACTGCCAGAGAATAGCAGGCTGCCCGTCGCTATAGCAGGGCCTGCAAACCTATGATACGCGAATCGGGGGTGAAGCGACACCAGCATCAACGCAAGCCCGTTGAAGATCTGTAAAGCGTATCAGCAGCCAATAATAGTATGGGAGAACGCGACTGCGCACAGCATAATGGGACGCTGTTTCCCAGGCGTGGACCTTGTCAGGAGTAATACCAGGTCTCTTGCGCAATCCATGGCTGCCAAATGCGCCAGTAACGATACCAACCGTAGCTGAACGCGAAAGGCCGTATTCAAGACAAAGTCACCGTGTGAATTAGCCCTGAGCTGAGGGAAAGCCATAACATTGAGGTGCACCTAGGATCGCGCCAGCACGCCAAAGTAGACCAGGCCCAGGAAAGCTCGTTGCAGCCCGGGCAAGAAGGGGAGTAGCACTGGACGGGTTAGACATTAGTGCTGCACGTCGGAAGGAGAGAGTCCTTCGAATTTGAAAGTGCTCGAGGATCGCTTTACCGACTCTTGCCGACACATAAGCGCGGAAAGTCAATCTCAGATTCATCCCACGTGGCACGATCGCCAAGAACAATAAAGCCAAACAACATCACTGGCCCAGGCGGTGGCACCAAAATCTTTATACGGGCGCTTCTATCGCTTTACCGCGACCATATTTTCATTGCTTTCGCTTTACGATGGGTAAGGCTCAGAAGAAGACAGGAAAGGGTCGTCTTGACAAGTACTACAAGCTTGCAAAGTGCGTTTTCTCTTGTCGCATTTCCTTGATGAACAGTGCTTAGACTGACGAACAATTTAGAGAGCAAGGCTACCGCGCTCGTTCTGCGTTCAAACTTATACAGCTGAACAGGAAATACTCGTTCCTCGAATCCGCAAGATGTTGTATCGATTTATGTGCTGCTCCGGGAGGTTGGCTGCAAGTTGCGAGCAAGTATATGCCGGTGAACAGCGTCATTGTCGGTGCGTACTTGGCTCTCTCCAACAACGGTTCCTCACTGAACTTTTTTTTTCTTTCTGAAACCCAGGTGTTGATCTTGTACCCATCAAACCAATACCGCGCGTCATCACCTTCGCATCCGACATCACCACCACACAATGTCGCAACCTCATCCGCGGCGAGCTGAAGGACTGGAAAGCCGACGTCGTCCTGCACGATGGTGCCCCCAACGTCGGTACTGCCTGGGTGCAAGATGCCTACAGCCAGTCTGAGCTGGTGCTCATGAGTATGAAATTGGCTGCCGAGTTCCTCATCAAAGGCGGGACGTTCGTCACAAAGGTCTTCCGAAGTGCGGACTACAACAACCTCATCTGGGTGTTCAACCAGTTGTTCGGCAAAGTCGAAGCGACCAAACCCCCATCTTCTAGGTATCTGCATTTTCTTTAAATAGTCCATGACGTCGAACGACTAACGGATAATCTAGGATTGTGTCTGCCGAAATCTTCGTCGTATGCCGCGACTTCCTCGCCCCTAAACATATCGACCCCAAGTTCTTTGACCCGAAACACGTCTTCAAGGACCTTTCTGCGTCTGCACCAGCAGATGGGGACGACAAGGCTATTATTTCAGTGGCTCATACAAACGTGTTCCAACCGGAGAAGAAGCGTCGCAACCGTGCTGGTTACGACGAGGGCGATTATATTCTATTCAAGACGTCAGGAGCGGCGGATTACATCCGGTGTCAGGATCCTGTGACATTTTTGGGCACTATAAATCAAATTTCCTTCATCACAGAGGAAGAGAAGGAGTGAGTTTTCTAATATACGTTTTCCAGGTTCCTTATTGATATGTGTGCATAGGTGGCTCAAGTCAGAGGTTACTACCGCCGACGTGAAGGAAAATTGTCGCGATCTCAAAGTACTCGGTAAAGGTGATTTCAAGGCCTTGATCAGGTGGCGGACAGCTCTTCGTGAAGAGGTATCTATCTTCCGCTCATCATCTGCACCGAGCGTGTGTTCTCAACGTCTATCACGTAGATTGGTCTGGAGTCGAAGAATAAACACACAGAGGAGCTCACGGAAACCGTGGAAATCACGGAGGAAGTTGACCCCGAACAACAAATCGAGGAAGAGGTAAAGTTTCTGATGTCTCTGTGGACTGAACACACTGCTTACGACTTTTGACCGATAAACTCAGCTTGCACGCTTGAACACAGAAGCGGCTGCACGGACGAAACGTGAGCGTCGACGTGCAAACGAGCAAAAAACGCGTACGATCCAACGCATGCAGCTTCAAATGACCGCACCCCTGGATATCGGTCTGGAGCAACACGATGCGTCGCTCCACCATGGCCAGGAAGATGTTTTCGACCTGGACCATACCACGAGGCAGCTGCAAAAGAACGGCGGCGTCGCGCGGTTTGTCAACGCGGACGAGGACGCGGCCAGTAGTGACGAGGAGGACGACATTGTGGAGGACGACGAGGTGCTGGACTCTGAGGAGGAGAGAGAGCGGAAGGTGGCGGGGCTGGAGACGGAATTGGACGGCTTGTATGATATGTACCAGGAGCGCATGAGGGAGCGGGATTCCAAGTACAAGGTCCAGGAGGCGCGGAGGAATAACAAGGAGAGGGAAGAGTGGCATGGAATTCAAGAGAAGAACGAGAGCGACGATGAGAGCGGTGATGAGGGCGGTTGGGATAAGATGCAGACGATCAAAGCGAAAGATGGGGAAGAGTCTGACTCTGACTCGTATTGCGATGATTCGGAGGATGAAACGAGTGTCCCGGCGCAGCCCTCGAATAAGCGCAGGCGGACGCAGGAGACGGACGCTGCAAAACCTCGCAAAAAGGTTCGCGTTGTTGAGCCCAGTGGCGATACGCAGAAGGACGCGAAGCTTAGTCGGGCGGCTCAAGTTTGGTTCAGTCAGGATTTTTTCAATGGTGCTGGGACAGATGAGATCGAGGACGACGAGGAAGAGGAAGAGGAGGAGGAGGAAGAAAGTGAGGAGGAAGCTAGTGATGTTGAGATGTCAGAGCAGGAAGTAAGTGAAAAAGCATCGGGTGTACACTGAGATGTCTGATTTCCTTTTTCTAGGCTTCTTCTGAGGAAGATGAGGACGACTTTGAAATTGTGCCTCAGCAACCTGAAGACGACATTGATATGTGGGACGTAGGAGACGAAGACGAAGACGAAATCAAACAAGAAAAAATCCGAAGTAAGAAAAAAAAACCTCCTTTATCCCATACGCACATTCTAACTTTTTTCTTTGTGTTTGTGTGATTTTTTTCAAGAACATGGCCTCACGAGCGCAGAAGCCGTCACCCTCGCCCAACAACTCGTGAACCGAGAAAAAACACGCACAGCGCTCATCAACGACGGTTTCAACCGCTACTCGCTGAACTCGAAAGACGACCTCCCGCCCTGGTTCCTAGACGACGAGTCTAAACACTACAAGGCGAACATCCCCGTCACCAAGGAAGCTGTTGCGGCACTTCGTGCCAAGATGCGTGCGCTAGATGCTCGACCGATCAAGAAGATTGCCGAGGCAAAGGCACGAAAGAAGATGAGAGCGGCCCAGCGGTTGGACAAGGCGATGAAGAAGGCAGAAGGTGTCAACGAAACTTCTGACATGACCGAGCGAGATAAGGCAAAGCAAATTGAGAAATTGATGCAGAAGGGCATGTCGACGAAGAAGGCCAAGAAAGATATCAAGGTCGTCGTTGCGAAGGGTGCCCACAGAGGTCTGAAAGGCCGTCCAAAAGGCGTGAAGGGTCGCTATGTAATGGTGGACTCCAGGATGAAAAAGGAGGTGTGTATTTACCAGTTTGATATTTTCCATGTCCCGGTACCAAGCTGACCCTTCACTCAGGTAAGAGCACAAAAGCGGAAAGACAAGGCGAGCAAAAAGCGCAAGCGGTCATAAACGTCCTTCACTTTCATATCATATTCTGGAGTTGCTCAGGATTATGCGCTGTGCGCGGCGTATGTCTATCGTACATATCCCTTCATTATCATACCATACAACTTTTCATGATGATGAAATGCCCTTTTCCTTCAGCCTCTGCTCGTCGTCTCGCTGCAGCTCCGCGTCAATCTCTGCCCCTCTTGAAGGTTTGTTACCGTGTGATTTGGCAGGCCCTGTAGGGTCCGCCCTTCCCGATTCAGAGGCATCCTCCTCTATATCTTGTTTGACCTCAAGGGCAGCGCGGTTGCTCAGACTACGTTGGTCTCTGCGTAATTAATTAGATCGGTAAATTTGCGGCGGTGGATTAATGCGGCTTACTTGGGATCATGGAGATCGTGTGCGTTTGCGGGACCGGCCTCAAATCTTCCCTGAGCAGTGCTCTTGTGGGTCCTGCAGCGATACAAGTCAGCTCGTTCGATATGATTGGGGCTATGATATATATACCTTTGGTCGCCTGCCTCATAGGTCTGGGCTGTTCCGGTGTTTGTGTTCATGATGGTTGATTTTTTGAAGGTTGAGGATGAGTTGGATGTGTAAAATGAAAACGATACTTGCCCCTTTATATATACTGAGCTGGGCGTAGAGAATGTGACGTCAATCTGGGTACTTTCATTCCACTATTACTTGGAGTTCTATTAGTAAATGACATCACCAGCCCTCCAGCGCCACGACGGTTGTTTGTTCTTATTGAATTTACAAGCCTTTGCCTTTTTTGGAACAGCACAAAAGTTTAACGGCAGCCTCTAGTCAGTAAGTTATAAGCTTCCGAGCCCGCAACTAAGCTAGGGCAACGAAGAGTGCTGGAAAGAAATACTGATACAAAAGGACGGGACCATGATACAGAACTGAATTTAAAATCTAGCAGCCCAAAATGCCAATAATTATCCATGGAGCCGGCGAAAAAAGAATCGAGTTTAATGATTGATCTTCTTCGTGCGACCAGCTCTTCGTCGTAGCCTCGCAGTTTTGCGTGCACCCATCTGGGGATAACTGTGTCAGGAGGATTGCTCGTTCCAAACTGGCAAGTTTGACACACCTTTGCCTTGTCCTCTTCCAACCTCTGACGTTCTTCAGCAGCTTTTTTACGCTCCAGTGTGATTTCACGTCGTCTAAATTCCAATATCAGGTTTTTTAAACGATATATCTTAGGAAGGGTGTGACTTGCCTTGTGAATTCAGCTTGCCGCTCCTCCTTCAACTCAATCTGCAGCTTCTTGACGGCTTTCTCTTTCTGGGTTTTTTCCATCCTTTCCGACCAGCTCTTGGTCTTCACTCCATCAGGGATATGTGACCGGCTGATTATCAAAATCAGACCTGAGAACTTGAGATGTGATAATGAACAGCGTACACTGTAGCCGTCTTCTGATATTTCCACGGTTTCCCAGAAACTCTACCGGCGGAAGAAGTGGAGATAGGAGTAGGTTCTGACGATACAGTTGGCTCGCTTTTGGCAGCGTCTGCTGAGTCGTTACTCGTTTCTGAAGTAGACATGGTCGTAGTCCTCTTGAAAGGATCCGTCGTGCTGATTCTGACACTGAGAAGTTAGGCGCGCCTTGGCGCATAGCGCCGGCAGCAGACTGAGATTCATCGGGAAGTCGAGGGACTTCCGTTTTGGGCGCGAGAGGGCAACTAACTGCGAAAGATTTGTGATTATTCCGGAATACGCCTGGATATCAGGATAAAGAGACTGTGTTTTTCTTCTTCCACTATATAAGCTTGTGTGGGTACGAACGTTGGCCATCTCTGTGTGTGTGATCTGCAAGCGTGTTTGCGTGTGTTTGCGCGTTGACCACACCTCGCATCTGAGAAGGGTCGTTTGATAACTTCACCTGCCGTCGCGCGCAAGTCGTCCGCTCTTTCAGTCTCCCCGTCCCCGTCCTCCCTCTCCTCCTCCTCTCTCTACAGCGGCCGCAGTCTCGACGTGACTGCCAAGACCCCCCTCCTGCGTTCAAGGAAGCCATGTCTTCCAGAACGGCAGACAACGATCACCTTAGGCGTCTTATAGATCAACGCGCTGCTCGAGCTGACCTCCATGGTCGCTTCCCCTCGCTGTCAGAGTTCTCCGATTCCCCCTCAATATACAGCCATTCCCACTTCTCTCCACGAATCGACAGGGTGGACACTGAAACCACGCCCAACGTAGTTCATGACATCGTGTATTCCCATCACCGGAACCCTTCCGTGTCCCGTTCCCCTCTCTCTGATAGGGAACGGCTTTATATACCACATGCGAGTAGTCTTGATCTTGAAGATGACATTCGCCCCGACTATCCAGACATGAACGCAAATGATGAAAACGACACCTCTCCAGAGGGAGACGACGAAGAGACCGAGGTATACAGAGTCAGCACATACGGTCCGAAAATGACTGTTCACTCCCGTGCACCTTGGGAAACCGGAGAGGATACGATTGAAGAACCAGACGAAGGGGATAGCGCGAGCAAGCGAGGATTCAAGTTTAGCAAAGTAGATCAGGCTAGGAAGCCCTGGGGACTAGGCGGTCGGAGTCTTGGCGAACCGAGGCCAAGTATTGATTCTACGAGATCCCAATACAAGGGGAAGCAGTCTTTTGATACCGTTTCCTCCAACGTATCAGCTAGTGGTGCTTTGCTGTAAGTGTTTTTAGTGTTAGTTCTACGCTCTCCTAATAACCATCATCCAGGGCCCTCGCCCAAGCTTCGATGTCATCCACATCTTTGATACGGTCACCGTCGCCTCAGACAGGGCTGCGAGACAGGTTGGCGCTCCCTCGCTTTCGTTCACGTACGCCCTCAAGCACCGCTAACAACATTGAGTCTAATGAGCGATCGCATCAAACTGGGAGACACTTAGATTCCCCTCGTTCCTCCCCTGTCTCTTACCTTCAAGCTCCGTCTCCGACAGACTCAGATTTCTCTCGAATGGACTCTCGAACTTCATATTCCGGTCCGCCCTCTCCGTACCTCCCACCGACCCGTCAAGATTATCACCCCTATGCCAATCCTGATCTTGTGAATCAATTTATTCCGGAATCATATCCCGCACATCGACTGGAAGAGTTACATGCCCTGGCACATTCCGCTCCCCAATCACCGGTTGTAACTCGCAGTGAGTCAATGGCAACACTGACCGATTCGAGTACCGCTACCACTATCAATACCGTCTCCCATTCACAGTCGGGCTCTAGCTCGATGACTCCCGGCACGTCGATGGCCTCCGTTCCTCCCGCAGCTGAATTCTCCCCTACTGCGCGATCCTTTAGCAAGGGAATCTCAGCCCCCATGCCGATTGGCACAGGCGCAACAAGATCAAGTCAAAGCCCTGGTTCAGATGAAGCAGGAGATCATGCCACAAATGTCAACGCTAGAGGGGATGGCGCAGTAATGCCTATACAAGGATTAGCTGGGTGGAGTGAAAGTACCTGTTCCACTCCAATCAAACTCATCTCCCTGGAAGAAGCACAAGCACAAGCTCGCGAACGATCTCGCAGTGTAACGGCTAGCGGCGCAGTGTTCAGCTCGCCGTCTGTCTCCATGTTGCAGGAGAGCGAATCAGGGCACAACCCAGATTCCCAAGCTACATCCGCGTGGGCTCGGATGAGGACTGTTAGTGCGGGCGGTGCGCAAAGCAGAACCAACGCTCTGGCTTCTGCCGTCGAGTTGCACACTCCAGCGCGGGTTGCTTTAGACAATTCCTCGTCCTACAACCAGGGCCGGGGTCCTCTTCCTCATAAGACGGTGGTCAAAAAGAAGAGTGGATTCATGAGGCTCTTCAACGGGAAGGAAAAGGCGCAATACGCTTATCCCCCTATGCCATCCATATCTTCAGATACCGTCTCATCCACTCAGTCGTCTACTAGATCACGCAAACAGTCCAGCCATCGTGTTCCTGTGCCGTCTATTACGGCCTCACTCATAGAAGATTCCGAAGGAGGCTCTGGTTCTTCTGATTATCGGTCCGACGAAGGAAACAAAGCGTCCCAGAACCCTGCGCTTGCATTAACCCCGCGAGAGCGACAGTTGAGTGTGAGAAGGAACGCACCCGATCTCTCCATAGTCACCTCCTCTTCGCCTACTATAGTCGTCTCACCACTGGTTCACCAAGAGCCTGTATCAATACCCAGCTCGGCTGCCTCAGACATCACCTTCAGCAGTATTACCTCTCCCAGTGAAAACCCGAGATCTGCCAATTTTGTTGCACTTAGCTTGCGACCAGTCTCGACTATGTTCAGTGCCGATTTTAACGGTATTAGCACTCCCGATTCGGGTCATCCTTCGTTGGACCTTGATCTAGGCACCCCAACTACAAGCACCACTGCCATCTCTCCGAGGAGCCCCATGTTTCTTTCAGCCGTGGATTCCGTCTCGAGCGATGCCAAGCGCTTGCTTTCAGTGACCTCTCCGCAGCAAGAAGACCAATCTATCGTGATTCAGGCTTTGCAAGAGCAGATCATGACCGCTCGTCGGGCATGGCAACAACAGCTTTGGGAGCTCGAGGGACAAGTACGAGATTTGAAGGCTGAAGTCGAAGATTTGCGGTCAGAAGACACAAAGCCATATTGCACAGTATGTGGAAGGGGTTCTACCGCAAGACGGATGGAGGGGGCCGCTCGTATAGAAGACCTTCAAAAAGCGGGCGTGAAGGTTGGTGGAGTTGTCAACAGACCCAGGGCACGAACTGGCGTGGGGTCTCGGTTCGCAAGCGCAACATAACGTGCCATTCATCGGTACCTAATCTAGGCCGAGTTTACATCTCTCTACTGTACTATCACATCGGATATGGGTCGCGGACAGGTACCGCGTGACCACTCGTTTGTTTTGGAATTGTTTATTGATATTTTATGCAGTCTTATCGATGCCATTTCGTCGTTTTTCGTTTTATCCCCTTCTACAACACTTCATGACAATGCCCTCACCCTTTATCATTATCTTACCGCGTTTCTTTCTGTGCATCCAGCGGTATCAATCCTTTTCTTCGATTTTTGCTGTAGATTTGTACTTCGTAATGTATGGATGTCATCGGATTCCTTCATAATTGTCGACCATGCCTAACCACGTAAATAATGCAGCGGTTCTGTAACAATATCAGAGGTGGTTTCCTCCTTACTAGATCTAATTGAGAACCGGCTCAACTCCTCAATATTACAGGAGAGTCACAACACATGGTAGGTCCACTGGTAAGTCATAACTAGTCAATTAAGCAGAGCAAGTCTGTTTTATTCAGTCGTCATCGCCAAGGAGCCAACCTAAACCCTTTTGCAAAGCTCTAGATGCATGCGCGGATACCTCCGCGCCATCGTATCGGCTGGCAGCACTGCCAGGTCGTTCGGGTGCAAGAGCACGGTTTCGGCCACCGACAGAGAACGGGAAGTTAGCAGTTACGGTGTGGAAGGCTTTGTTGGCAAGTGCAGCGGCATCGGGGGCACTGACCAAGGGAGAAGAGGGCATGTGCAGATGGTGCAGGCGTTCGGTCAACGATGAGGTTTTGAACCCGGCTTTCGCTTGATGTTTGTGGGGAAGATGGGTCCCGGGCCTGCGTGTAGCTGTGCTGTGACGATCGGCTAGCTTCGCTCGTCTTCTATCGAGGTCTTCATCTTCCGAACGTCGCCATGAACCCACAATATCTGCCAGTTTGTTAGGAGGACAAAGTTCCATTGTACGGCCAAACAATATGGATTTCTTTTTTACGTCGTCAAATTCCGGGTGCCGAGCAAGCTGGTAGCTAGACACCCAGCAAACTTCTGCGGCCTGCTGCATCTCTGTGTCATCTTCTGGACGTGTTTCCCTCAGCTCCAGAACTGCTTTTATCATCTTCTCGCTGGTTTCGTAGGCACGGTCAAAGTCTTCCGCATGCAATGCGGTGTCGGTGAGCATGGCCAATGTCTTCACTTCGGCAACAGGATCACTCTTGAAACCCAGTTTGTGAGCGAGCTCAACTATGACCTGCGTGTGCTTGTATGCATCGCTATTGCTTGCCAAGACACGAGAGATCAAGGAGAGACGATCTTTTGTGAGACGGATTTCGAGAGGCGAGATAGGGATGCCTGGTCGAGACATGAGGTTGAATGTACAGAGGCGAGAAGTAGCCTCGATGAAATCCTTCTCCATAACGATGCGTTCAGATAGCAAGGGGACATTAAGGCTGAGGGAGATTGTCAGCGGCACCCAAGTAACCGTTCTACAGAGAACTTACCAGTCGTACGCAAGCTTCATGTCTCCGAAATGATAGTTACCGGAGCTAGAATTATCATAGAATTCTTGCGAACATGTCAAACAGATGGCTTCAATGTCTTCCGGTGATAAGAGAGCGAGGTCTTCTGATGATTTCAGCATACCCCTAGCGAGGTCGAATTCTAGATTCAAATACTGTCAGAATAGGCATGTGAAGAGATATTGCTGATACGTACGACCAGAACTAAGTAGACCCGTAAAAAAGATGCGCACAATCTCGTCCTTGGAGAGGAGGCAGAATGCGGTCTTCAGATCACCGTTGTCTGACATAGACAGTTTGAGCATATCCTCCAGCAGCCATTCCCAGTCCCCTCTTGTCTCCAGCTTGTCATCCGCGCCTCCCGCACGACGGGCCATCCTGTTAGCCCATGCTCGCTGCTCTGACTCGTTGGCATTGCTGAGAAGGAACCATCGCAAAGGTGCAGGAACGCTCCATCGCGCAAGTATCTCTCCTGATTCCAAATGTACATCAAGGACGTCCAGTACACGGGACAACGATGACAATGATAGAGGTTTAAAGAACAACAGAAGGTCGGAAGCGGTGCTTTGACTTCCCGTTGTTGAAGGGACAACGTAAGCACTCAACGACGCGATGGTAGTATCTACCTCCGAATCGTCCTGATCATCTTGCTCTCCCTGTAGATCCCATGCAGGAAGGCACTCGAAAATCCTACTCATGGTAGACCATTGGTCTACAGATTCGCAACCGTACAAGCATGCAAGCGCCAGCCGTATCATATCCTCGTCGCTTCGAAGGATTCGCTGAGCAGGAGGGAGAGTAGGTTTTGAGGCCTCAAAGACGCTCGCAACTATATTCAAAGGGGCATTGAGGATATAATCGTAGAGTAATCGCTTAGGAAGTTCTGGCTCAGGGTGTCCTGCACGCTCAGCCCGAGATTCCAGAACAAAGAGATAGGGCATGACAAGCCTAGTAATGTCTCTGGCTATATTTTCGGGGGTAGAGTGAGCGAGATAGGCGTGGATGACCGTAGAAGAATCCAGGGAATTCCAACGATCTAGTGTCCAGATGGCTTGGTCGTCCTCAATCGCTACAGGGTCGTCTGCAAGCGACGTATCGTACAGGAGTCTGCACAGAAGTAGTAAATCTTCCCCCACCTCATCTAACCCTGGCACCCCCAGCGAAGCTGCGTGCTGCGCGAGAGATAATGCATTGTCTGCCATACCAGTTGCGGTAATAGTGCAGTCCATGCGCTCTCGGTACCAGTCTTTCAACTCATCTGATGAGAGTGGCGAAGGGTGGAACATATGGGTGCTGCTGTAGTTGCAGGGAGGCGCGCTACGAGCGAACTTGGGATTCGAAAGCGCAGCTTGGACTATAGTCTCCTCAGACCAGTCCCGTTCAGTTCTTCGAGGCTTGAAATCAGGCATGCGCTCGAGAGAAAGAGAGGAATCGACACCTGGTAGAAGATCACGAAAATCCACGATTGGTGTGTGCTCCGGGATACATTGCAGGATAGCAAAGCGATGAGGCCATAGCTCTGGACCATGTCTCTCCAAGACCGTGTGTACGGCAGTGAAACATTCATTGGAAGCGAGCAGGCATGCAGTATCCAGGAGGCTGCCTGTAAGAAAAGTTGTACAAGAAAGGGGAAGCACGGAGGAAGTATCCGGAGAAGGTGAGCTTTCGACTTCTGCCCAAGGGCTGTCCAGCCACTCTTCGTCTTCCTCGTTCCCCGTACTCTCAGAGGCTCCCTGTGATTTGCATATCTCGACGAATGTTGCTAGTCTATCCAACCTCTCCAGTAGTGTAGCCCGCATCTCGCATAACCGTGCGTCCGTAGGCTCGTCTCGGAAATAGGACTCGAGTACGGTGAGCTTTTCTTTCCCCTCAACTTGCTCCTTCTCCTCCTCCTCCTCATCGACTACGACGTCCCCGGGCGAAGGGCTTTCATAAACTGCCCTACTACGCTTGAGGGCTTGTTCAGTTCGTGTGATCCCAAGTTCGAGTAGAGTCTGTTCCAATGTAGTGTCTTGCAGTATGCGGTCGACGCAAGCTGTGACCACCCACAAGTCATCAGTGATAGGGTTCAAGTACTGTTCTACCGATTCAGCTGTGACTTGGTCGTCGGAGAGTGTGATCCAGCGTGTTACATTCGTCGATTCAGCCCGAGGAGAAAATGTCATGGTGGTCGTGTCAAGAAATTAAATGGCTTACGCGCCAAATAGCAGCAGACTGCACGGGTCCGTCGACAACGGTGCACGGAGACTCGATCGCAAGGAAACAACGTGAAGGATGCAAGGGTGCATGTACAATCGTCTTTTGGTGAGATTATAATAGGTACAGATTAGTTTAAAGGTCAAAGCCATCCCGTAGAAATAAGTACAGAAGATCTTGAACCCGGTTGAGCACTTCGTAACCGGCCGCTTTTCCCGAGTGTCGCAAACAATACTAGCATATAACGAATGCTAAAACAAAGTTTCCTGCGCATTTTACGTGTCAGCTGCAGAACCCAGGAATTAGCGCACCTTACTCACCTCGTCGCGCAAGTATTCTCCGACGTCTCTGCACACAAAGGTCAGTCGCTGGAGGGGGTTGATAAAACTAATAGGACATACGACTGATGAAATACGATGATTGAAGTGGGATCCAGTTTGCGGGTGTCTATAGTTGATCGAGCGGTTACACCAAATCCCTTGTACGACGTGTTAATCTAGTGGTCATGGCTATTGAGAAGTGACTCACCAGAGGGACATCGTTCATACTGAACACAACGACGCCTTGGTGTTCAGGTGTATCTTCTGTGATTCGGCCAAGATGCGCCTTGAGAACATGATTCCCGTACAGGAAAGGCATCTCGCCGTTGGGTTTGATCCAGACCTGATAGCTAGAGTTATTAGATGACTTTATTCAAGTCCCTCGCGAACGTACCTTGTACTTAGCATACTGCGCTAGGTAGTCCAAAGCTGTAACATGCAACTTGAATTTGCCGGATTTCGAAAATTTGCCGAAACAGGTCCCAAGACTAACAAGGTTAGGTTTCGCTACCGAGATTGCGAGTCGCATAGAGGATTCAGATACATAAAAGACCCTGTCTTTATGTAAACGAAAACAGAAGGGTTCATCTGGTCGGTCAATCAAGTGTACTAAGTTTTTGCCCTGTGATGGCCATGTGAGGGTAAATCCATTTATAGCAGAATTTTACTCACAATATAGCCAGCCAATTTTGTGAATACTGTCTTGCTCTCGTCTTCTGTAAGAGGCCGCATAGTGTACAAACCGTTTGGTGAAAATGGTAAGAGTAGACCTCAGTAGACGCTCAGAAACTTGCGGCCGTGGTTAAACATTAGACGCCCATTGTGATCGTTTCGTGTGTTTCATTCTTGAGCAACTTACACCAGCCTACACCTCGTGAAGCAATGTCAGCTCCTTCTTTCTCTTCCTTTTCACCGTCGTTCAAATCCTTCCCAGACTTGAACGCTGGGTCAAGCAACGAGACCAAGCCGCCCAGTGATGACGTTAAGCAGAGGAAGAAACACAAGAAGCGGGATAGAAGGGATCGGGTTGATTCGACTGAGCATAGGAGGTCGAAACGGCATGGCGAGGGCAGCAATGATCAGACGATCTCTGTGGACTATGCCGGCCAATCTCTAGAGCCAGAGCGACTTCATTCTCGCCCTCTCTTCTACTCTGATCGTAAAGGGGACTTGCTGAACGTGAAGTACGGCAGTCTCCACGCAGGTGATATCCCAAAGTATCATCTGGTAGGACGTAAGCGTTCAGCTTTATAGTGTGGCGACAGCTGACCGAGTCAAGGTGGAAGAAAAATCCTTGGCCTTGACAATGTGTGGACCGCTGCTCATCGAGCAAATGGCATAGTAGAGTTAAGCGTGGGAGGCAAGCGCAAGGTATGCACTTGCCTGCGGTTCACCGGAGTCAACTTACCTTTTGACAGGGTCCTACATTGACCGACTCCAGTACTCGGCATATACTAAAGGCACCGCCCACACGATCGTTGATCAATCTCGGCGGCAAGGACAGATACAAGTACAAAGAACTTGATGGGTTTCTTCGTATATCCTCCACCAGTAACTCAAGAGACTTGCCGTCATACAAAGACATCGAGAGAGTCGAACACAACGGGAATTCGGATGATTCAACCTCGTCGTCAGGAGCTGAAGAGGACAGCGGCAACGAGGACTCTGATTATAGCCCAATAAGCTCAAGGCAAACTACCTTGATATCCATAGAAGAACATCTGGCAGCCGACCCTTCCTCCATTGAGTCGTGGCTCTCTCTACTATCCCACACCCTCTCAACGGTTCCTATTGATTCCCCAAATGCTTTTAAAGTGCGGTCCGAAATCACCATCGCGGTTCTTTTACGTGCTTTCTCTGCCCATCCTACACCCCAGAGATCTCGGAAACTGCGTCTGAAATACCTACGGGCAGCTGAGGAGATATGGGATCTCACTAAGCTATTGGATGAATGGGAAGAGGTCTTGAAACTCAGCGATATTGAGCTATGGATGGCTTGGTTTGATTGGAAAATACGAACTGCTTGTAAGAGTGTAGATGAAGTTGTTGAAGCGGCCATCCGGGTGTTATCCGCTGTACCTGTTGACGATGAAAATGGCAAATTGAGGGTCTTCTGGAGAACGGCTGTTGCATTCAGTGATGCAGGTATAACTATGGTTATATATCGGATGGGCACTTCCTAATGTTCGCTTTGATTATAGGCTACGTTGAACGAGCCACCGCTTTATTCCAGGCTCAAGCAGAACTGTAGGGACGAGCTGATAGATCCTTCAATCCTTAGCTAATGCCTCTCCCAGATTTTTCAAGAACCCTCCAAATTTGCAAAACTCATCCACGAGAAACCTCTCCTTTGAAGCATTCTGGGAATCTGAGGTCCCTCGCTTAGGAGAGCCAAATGCAATGGGATGGGCAACATGGGAAGCCGCCGGTCGTCCAGACGATATGTCTGCTGTTGGTACATCTCACAAGAACCAGCATTCTGACGCCCCGGATCCTTACGCTAGATGGGCCACGGACGAGTTACTTGCCGACCGCTCAGAGCTACTTCCTACGCGATCTACAGATGAAGCCGATTCAGACCCATATGCTACCATCATGTTCTCAGATATACAGCCGCTGTTGCTCGCTTTAAACTCTCCGCATGCGAAGCATACATTCCGCTTGATATGGCTATCCTTCCTGGGGCTTCACATACCAGGTTTTGAAGCATCTCTCTCCGAGAACGCCTCGGATAATACAGATGACCGATGGTCATCAACGTATATGCGTTCCTCTCCCTTTTTGTCCTCAATATTCCCCCAGGACATCAGTTCAACATCTGTCGCTGATGCTCAGGCTGGAGCATTAGTGGGTAGGAAACGCGAATTTTCAAGCGCGTTTGGGCCGGTTAAACAATGGGGCTGCGGTGTAGTAGATCCGTTGGACCCCATTGGCAGCGAAAAGTGGACCATGTGGACGAAGACAGATGTCGAAAGCGTTGATGCGGAACTTACGAGAGAGATATTTCGGCAATGTCGTTTACCAGGATATGACGTGGAGTGGGATATTCTTCATGTTGGTTTTGAAGCAGCATGGAACACTAAGAAGTGCGTTATGCTTACAATATATTTGGCTTCTTGGAATCTAACTATTCAATCCAGTGCTATCAAGGTTTCTAAGTTTTATCTTGCGACGGCTCAAGATTCCTTGCCTCATTGGGCGGCACATGCTCGTCTTGAACGACTACGTGGTCGACTTGACGAAGCCCGCAAGATATACCGAACGATACTTGCGTCAGCGGTTCCGAACAATTCTGCAGTTGGCATGCTCTGGTGGGACTGGGCGGAAATGGAATGGTGCTGCGATAATCTAGAAGCCGCTCAAGATGTGGTTTTGCATTCCGCGGGCGTCGCGGGCAATGGTGGGGCGGGGATTTTACGAGCAAAACGGTATCTGGAGAATACCACTGCACAGCTGCCAGAGGAACGCTGGAAGGAGCGTGTAGCTTGGTCGAACCTGCGTGCTTTACTCGAGCTATTGACGTCTTCGACCACTGCTGCCCTATCAGTGTATGAAATGCAACTCGGGGCTCTGAAGGAGAGAACGTTAGCGCATGAGTGCTTGACCGTCGCCCTCTTGCAATTACTTTATAAGCACGGGATACTCCTGCGAAATCCCATGCCCCAGACCTTGCTCAGGGATAGAGCTTTGAAGGCGCTCGAGATATATCCGAGCAATACACTAATCCTAGGATTGTTTTTAGAGGCGGAAAGAGGTCACGGCCTCTGGGGGCGAGTCAGACTGATGCTGTGTGAAGGTATGTCTGGAGATATCAGTAAGGAGAAAGATGTTTCGAGGAGAGTGGCTGAGGTATGGGCCGTTGGATGGGAGAAAGGGAGGTGGAAAGCCGAAGAGGAAAGAGTGAGGAATGGTCTCTCAGTGGCTGTTCAAGATGAGCGGTATGTCATTTTTAAGCGATGTCTGATTTTCTAATCCATTGCTGTTTATAGCACACGAGGCAGTTCTATCCTATGGCATATATACCTTGAGTTCGAGATACGGACGGGGAAACTTCATAAAGCGAAGAAACTACTATTCCGAGCTGTGAAGGAATGCCCACTTGTGAAAGGTACGCCTCAGACTTCTCACGAAACCAATCCTGATGATATGGTCAGATTTATATCTTCTGGCCTTCGGTCCATTGCGACCTGTATTTTCCGTTCGAGAGCTGGATGAATGGGCGGAAACTATGGCGGAGCGGGGCATACGGATGCGTCGAGGATTGGAGGATGTACTTGCCGGATGGATTGAGGCCGCGCCCTCTTCACAAGTGCAGATGCGCAAAGATACGGATGATGGAGAAGATGAGATTGAGTATAATGCGAGAGAGTTGAGAAGACTCATGCCATTCTGACTGTGCATGTCTATACGATATCGTCAATTAGTTTCTGGTGTTAAACGTTAGAGTCGAGCGTTTATTCTTAATTGAATCTGACTTAACGAGGGGCGCTTATCTCTCGCATGTGCAAAGATACACAAACAAATACCAAGCGGTGGCGGAATGGTGCACAAACAACAACATCCAGCTCTCTCCAGTCAACAATATCGACACCGACGCCAACCAGGCCACTCGCCCCCAGCTGTATTCTCTTTGAAGAGGCATCGACGCCTACATTGTCTACTCTGCATTTGTGACCCACCAACCATTGTCTCTCCCTTCCCTGTTGTGCGGTAATTCCATGTTTACCCAATAAACTCCAAGCCATTCCCTGCTTCACCCGAATCACCTTTGCATTCCACACTACTTGTCCCAATCTCTGGGCTTAATTACACTTTCAAGAACACACTATCTCGCTGGCTCTTATGGCCACGATCCTTACTCCCATTGTGCAACCTCGCGAGGAGTGGCCCGACGCGGACTTTGACTTTCCCGATGATGAGCCCATCCACTCTTCCGATGCTGAATCAGATAAATGGGACGACGAAGACTGGGACACGGGACTAGATGCTGGAGCTGTAGCTAATAAGAAGGTGCGAACAGTACTAGAGGGCATGTCTGCCAGGTGCGTAGCAGCAAGATCGCAAATGTCCAGCCCACATGCCCTCACGGTGAAGATTCGCCCACCTCTACCGACTCCTCTTGACGATGAGGACGGCGAAGGTATATCTACTATCAAGGTCTCGGCTCTCCCAAAATTGTCCTCAGTAAAGCCTCCTGCAGCAATTGACGAGGATTTCGAAGTTGACTTCGCTCTCCCGTCTGATCTCACGGAGTTATCACTTCGTCCTGTCTCGCTGGTCCATCGATCTTCCAAATCGTCCATGGAATGGGGAGATAAAGATAACACATCTTCGTCACAGTCCTCGGATGCGTATTCCAGTCTGGGATTCGCTGATAACTCTCCACCTTCAACTTACACATCAGCCTCCCTACCGGAGTCAGAAACCGACGATGAAGAAGCCGATGATGTATTGGACGGGATCATCGTCCCCTCTGGTCTTTTCGAGTCTGGCCATGCCGCAAAGAAATTGACGAGATTGTTGGAGACCAAAATGAAGACTGTTCCCAGAGAAGCTCCTGTTCAGATACGCCACGCAGACTCCGAGGAAGATTTTGAGTCTGGTCTAATATTGGATGATGACGTAGAGCTCAACCCAAGTAGGTTACTGCTCAAAGCCTACCTGCATCCGAAACGTGCTGTGCGTCCCCCCGAGATACGCAGTAAAAGCGTACCCCCTCGTGAGTCTACGCTCAACAGACCACCATCAAGGCTAAGGGGTGATCGAGCAAAATCTCCCAACTACCCTCCGGTCTCCTCTGCCAACCAATTCCGCAAACTCCCCGCATCTACGTCCTCTAGACCGCCTCCTGCCCGTTCTCAAGCGTCTTCGCAAGTTCTTTTAACTACACCCACTCCTTCACCTTCATTTACTCTACGCAGTCAAAAAAGTCATTCGGGACTTAAGCCAGCGTCTCCACCCTCCACTCGCAGATTGGCTCGGAAAGCCTCACTGCCGTCACTACCGGATAGTTTCACCGGCGGCCATGTGCCTATTCCAAACTCTACTACTTCCGGTGCAAAATATGAGGCACCCACTGCCTCATCTCGTGCGAAGACACACTCGCAATCGGCGAGTCGTGTCTCGGGATTAGATTACACCATACCGCCAACTCGACCGTCAACACCGTCTTCAAATCCGGTCGCTCTACGCCTTACCATGCCTACTTCTTCATCGCGCCTCAAATCTCGACCTCCACTCTCTTCTGTATTCTTATCACCCGCCACAAATGTAACATCTGTTACTCGATCAATATCCCCTCTACCATCGCTACCGCAGCCATGTTCCTCATCCTCGAGTCGCCAGGTTCCAATTGCAACCGTTAAATCCAGCAACAATCTTCCTGGGATTCCGTCCGTAAGAGTTTTGAAGAGGCCGAAACGGCTTAAGACTTATGGCGACGGTACCGAATTAGACGGTATTGAAGATCTACCTCTCAATCGCGACAAGGAAGGTCTATATCGTGTACAGCCAAAAGGGTACGGCAACCGCATACCTGGCGCTAGTTACTCTGCGAAACCAAATGAGGATCATGGTTCACCTGCTCCTGGGAAGGGCGGGTTCCGGCGGCCTCCCAAGCGCGAACTGTCTGGTGACTCTGGTTGGTACTCATGCTTCTCACCTTGATGTGAATGCTGATCTATCTACAGCAGAAATGGCACCTACAGCCAAGGTACTCAAGCGCACTAGCCGCATTGAGTTTTCTCCGACGGGGGTCCAGGTCGAAATGAAGCGGGTTCCTATCTCACCTTCAGCCGGACAGACAAAACGCAAGCCAACCTTAATCCGCAACTTAGGTGGTTCCGCTGCGCCCAAAGGTAAGCTCGATTATTCCAACGACGATCATAAGTGTACAAACACAGTTTTACTCCTCAGTAATCGGCGAGATGCGGTGGAATCCACAAACGTTACGATGGGAAGGTAATGATCAAGCACTCCGAGAATTTGACTCTGCAGTCAGCTCCTCGGCCCGTCCAGCGCTCATCACCCACCTAACGGGTTCTTCCATTGGCTCTCCTGTAGGCTCATTGGCATCTGGGGCCCGCATAGTTGGAAACATGTTTTTCGATCCTACGCGCATGTGTTGGATGTCTACCCTGCCTGCGGAAGAAGACGAGCCCGATGTATTCGCTGATCTCGCTGACGACGAAGATGACGAATGGGAAACAAAGGGTGCAACTATCCGTGCCAGCCAACAACCCGCAGGACAGAAAACAACGACGGATAGCTCAAACCCAGATATTTCAGATTCAATGGGCACACGATCCAGAAGCATGTCCGAGTCCGAGAGCGACCGGTGTTCTCGAGCCTCCATGGTGTGCGACGTCGAAGACGGCTTCCTGGAGAAATGCCGCCAGGCAGAAGAGCGCCATCGCTCAGAGATCCGCGGGTGGTTGACTACTCGACGTGGTGCCTCTCTTGAAGTAGAGCGGTCTCATCTCTATGAAATTCGTGCACTCGCAACCCGCCAATATTGATCGCTTACGGTCTGTTGTCCGCTATCTGACCTTCGTTTTGTTCAATCTAGCCATTGTTTTCACCACGTTCACGAATCCTCACGACTTTTATGCCCCTTTTGTGCGTTGTGGCCTTGACTACTCATTACATCTTCGTCCTTTTTTACCCTTTCCCCTCGCATTGCTCTCTTGTTTTGTGCGCTTGTGCAGTCTAGTCTCAGCTGTCCTCTGTTCCCGTTCTGTTTCGTATTATAGCAACGATATATGGAAATATGTTCATTATGAAGATCGTCTCATACATCACAATATGGATCACGAAGCGCGGGTCGGACTCACATTCATACTCTGATGCCCTGTGCTCGCTATTCTATGAAAACGCGAAACTGAAGTGGCACTCTTGCGATTGACCATCGTAAAACCACCAACGATGCATACAATTGAGGCTGGGAACGGACGGATATCAGTTCAATCTAGTGGCTCAGAAGCCGTGCTATCTGAATTGTCCTCGTCGTACCCTTTGAAACTCTTGTCGCCAGAATCAACGGAACAGAACGTCTGTGTGGTTTACACCTTGACATATGGAGGAGGGTTGGTAGCTGGAGATCGTGTGAGGCTCCTTGCAGATGTGCAGGGTGGGTCTGTCCTTGTCATGCTCACCCAGGTGCGCGCTGAACCTTCGCTCTAAAGCCTGTCCTCACTCAGATATCTATCCAGGGCTCAACCAAGGTTTTTAAGACACGTCAAGGGCAACGATCCGCACGCCCACAGACCTCAGGCGTGGGCAGCACCACATCGCAGCGTCTGACGGTCGACATTGCACCAAAAAGCACGTTGATTCTCCTCCCCGACCCTGTTACTTGCTTTCGCGCTGCAAAATACAGCCAGTTGCAGACTTTTCGACTACATGCAGACTCTAACATCGTCTTGCTCGATTGGATTAGTTCTGGTAGAAAGTCTCAGGGAGAAGACTGGTCGTTTTCAAGATACTACAGCCTGAATGAGGTCTGGGTGGATGATAAACGCATTGCAAGGGACGCTCTTCTCCTGGAGGAACAAAAGGACGACCTCCAACCTCTTCCCCATCGTACACTTGCCGATAGCCTTGCTCCTTACTCCTGCTACGCAACAGTCCTTATGTACGGACCGCTTTTAGAGCGAGCTATGCAGGACCTGTCTGGCCAATATCAAGCAATCTCGGTCTTCAAGCATACCAAACGTCCAGAGCTTATCTGGTCCCTCACGGATATAGCTGACGGAAAGGGTCGTGTACTCAGAGTATCCGCTCGCCAGCCTGAAGACGTACGACGGTGGTTAGGCTGCGCTCTGCGGCATTTGGAGTCTATAGTCGGGAAGGATACATATCGCGATGTATTCGGGTAATGTGACCCCAGTCGATGGTGCGAGAAGTGTTGCCTATAGTGATTCTGCTTATAGCATTCTCATGTTTATCCTGTACAGTGATTGCCTGTTCATTAGGGAGTAGCGGCAGTATCAGACAGGATATCCGTGGTCCACGGTAGGCACGGAGACACTGGTTTGAACGTTTGAATCCCGGCTAGCCTGCAAGGGAGACCGGTGGCAGTGGATTCAGACCCATGCATGGCATGGGCAGGTGACTATTCGTTTTTGCCACATCTTATCTCTCGGTTGCTTGTGCTCTACCTGTTGTACTTGGATCTGGGCAAGTGGTTGTACTCGGCTCCGGTGCAGCCCAATCTCTTGAAACCTTCTTGCGTGAGTTTATCTAGACGAATGCGTGGACGATGGCGCTTCGGATACTCCATAACTGATGCGGCTTGTACTTTTTACCGTATATAACACCTGCCGATACCAGCTATGCCAATCACTCAAGTTTCAGTACCTCAGTCCCAGGCATCATGTCCTCCTCCCACTCTTCTGAGAAGGACCTGGAAGAAGATGTACAAGTCAAACCGGCGCCTCACAACGTATACCGCCCGGAAATCGACGTGTCGGGTATTGACGAGGCCAAACTCCTGCGAAGAATCGATTGGCACGTTGTGCCATGGCTTGCGGTACTCTACCTTTTGAACTTCCTCGACCGCGGAAACATTGGGAATGCAAGGGTAAACAGGATTTACTGTTGTTTTTGAATCCAATTTGAACGTAAACAGTTGTATCATATGCAAGATGACCTGCATATCACGGATAAGCAATACCTCATTGCATTGACGGTATTTTTCTTCCCATATGCTTTATTTGAGGTGAGCTCTACATTGGTTGTTGCACTGAGGTGAACGGTGACCACAATGTCTGAACAGCCCCCAAGCAATATAGCATTGAAGAAACTTCGCCCCGCGCGCTGGTTATCTTTCATTATGTTTGTCTGGGGAATTGCCATGGTATTGTATCCGAAAGCTATAGATACGACGATGGTCTACTCACATCAACGATATAGACGATGCACGGCCTCATTCACAACTACGCCGGTCTCGTTGGTCAGTGCCTGTTTTTCGTAAGCTGCCATATGCTGATACGAGTCTGAAAAAGGTCTCCGTGTCCTTCTTGGGCTTGCAGAGGCTGGACTATACCCTGGTGTCGTATTTTATATGTCATGGTAAAAGGGTTCCCGTATATCATCGACTCAATCCTATTCACCCAACATTGGCAGCTGGTACAAACGTTCTGAGCTGGGGACCAGGGTTGCCGTATTTTTCTCGTCTGCCACCGTAGCAGGTGCTTTCAGTAAGTGTTCATTCCCTGTTCTGTGCTAGAGGTGCTGATATATTACATTCAAGGCGGCCTACTGGCCGCGGCCATATCCAATATGGATGGTGTTGGGGGGAAGCCGGGATGGGCGTGGATATTCATTCTTGAAGGCATCTTCACCGTCTTATGTGCAATCGCATCTTTTTGGATTCTCGCGGACTTCCCTGATTCCGCAAAGTTTCTCACAGAAACAGAGCGTAAGATCTATTGTTCTTGATATAATTATCAGGCTCATTGTTAATACATCAATAGGGGTGTGGGTCGTTCGTCGCCTTCAAAGCGACTCGAAATTTAGTGCTGGCGGCGAAATTTTCAAGATGAAACATGTCTGGGACAGCCTTACGGACTGGAAGACTTGGGTCGCCAGTGAGTTGGTTATCGACAAGTCGAGATGACATATGCTTAAAGTGTGCGCACTAGTGGGCATATATATGGGCTTGTAAGAGTTGTTCCTGCAACATCCGTGGAAGTGTCGCGTTTATACTCCTAATCCTTTGAAGTGACGGCCCGCTCTTTGCATTTTCTCTCTTTACGCCAACCATCATAAATCAGGTAAGCAATCTGTGCTTCGGGCTCAGGACTATAAATCTGATTAACCGCTACACCAGCTAGGTATATGGTCTCTTTTAGCAGCCTTTCCTCCCAATCTCAATAATATCTGCCAGGTTTCCAAGCTACAGCAGCTAATCTGCTGTCTGTACCGGTTTATGCCTGGGCCTGTCTCGTCACCCTGGCTGTCGGCGTTTTAGGCGATCGTATTGGCCACCGCGGATATATCAATCTGTAAAGTGTTCAATCCGCCGATTGTGTCCTTATTTCTGACGTCTGTAGTGTAGTGTTCTATTTGGCTCAGGTGCATACAACCTATCTGCAGCTCTGGGTATTTCTGACGGCAAGGTGTATCAGGCTTAATAGGATATATCATCCTGATTGCATCGAAGAATCCTTCGTTGTCGTATTTTGCAGTATATCTTGCCGCTTCGTGTGTCTTGCAACTTCTTATTGTTCAAGATCGCCTTATCTGACGAAAAGAACATAGCTCCATATACCCAACAATTCGTAAGTGATACAATATGCAGATTGCAATATGATTTTAAACACGTCCGCTATGTCATGCAGCCAACTCAGTGTGAGTACTCTTCAGACGGACTCATCGCGAATCTCACCCCCTCCCACAGTGCCTGGGTGTCAAGTAACGTCGAAGGATCATACAAGCGAAGTGCGACCCTCGGAATGGCAATTGGCTGGGGCAATTTGAACGGTGCCATCACGTCTAACGTGGTATGTGATCACCCCTTTGCCAGACTGCGTATCACTTATCCTATACCCACAGTATCGAGCACAGGACAAGCCATGGTACAGATTAGGACATGGCATAGTGTTGGCCTACATTGCTATCGGCTGGCTATGCTCGCTATCATTTTTCTTGCTTCTGCGCAAAGAGAATGCAAGGAGAGACGCAGGTCAGAGAGACGAGGTCTTAGAGGGCGTGGATAACCCCAATGCGAACGACAAGAATGGCCACTTCAAAGATGTCCAGGAAGCTGGACTCGAGAAGGGAGATCAATGGAGTGGTTTCAGGTACACACTATGATATCACCTTATCCGTAGCTGCTACCATAATCTGTTTTGCCAAGCAACAAAGAGTGCGCTAATAAAGTCGAAGTCTCGAAGAGAGGCCATGAGTATCTGCCAGTACTATACTTCAAGTTCAAACTCAGGTTTGCAACTATGAAAACAAGGCCGCAGCCCTTTATATTATCCGACCCTCGAGAAATTACAAATTACAACTAAGGCTCCAACCCTTTATATTATTTACTCTTTATAGTAAAGAGTTACAACCCTTTACGTTTACCTTTATTTACGAAGGGCGTGTAGTAATTTGGTGTAAACAATTTATAAAGAGTAAATAAAGAGTTTTAACAGGAAATTATAAGGCATGCCCTGTACATCCGTACTTGCATGAATCTCTACATACATAACTTTGCATCGACTCGCTACCGCGATTGTGCGTGTAACAAGTCAGTAGCGATTGTACTCACTCACTGGGTTCCTGACGCAGTTTGTGAGTTGGCACAATTAGAATAAAATTGATAACCTATCATACATGCCCTCCACGGATTTATAGTACATAAAATCAGTAATAGATTTGGGATTTTTACTCAGATTGCTGTATTATAAAAATTGGCAGAAACATTGCCAATTTGATTGCTATTTTCCAGCTGCTAATCACTTATCTCCAAATTTGTCATTGTATAAAACTATGGCAAGTCGCAAAATAGATATTAAAGTAGTCCATATTTTCCACCAATTTAGTAACACAGAAATCTAAGAAGAAATCACAGATTTACTGCTAATTTTGCGTACTAAAAATCCGCGGAGGGCATGTATGATAGCTTATCAATTTTATCGTAATTTTACTAACTCACAAACTATGTCAGGAACCCAGTGACTTCTGAGACGGATCGTGGCAGCTCGGATACGGGCGCTTATTGACGCAATTCAGCGGCCCGCAGAGCCGCAATTGCTTTAAGCCTATAACTTGAGAGATAGTTTGGGAATCCAGTCATAAAATTCGAAAACGGTATCATAAATGTAATGAGAGAGCCTTTCTGTATTCCCTTCACCCTCCAGATCAAAATTAATATACATTAGTTGTAAACTTACTCTTTACTCTCTATAAACTGTTTATGGAGTGTTTACAACCCTTTCTCTTTATATTTACGCCATCGGTGCAAAGGTAAAGTAAAGGGTTGGAGTCTTAAACTTACAACTTCAAGTTTGAAGTCAGTAGTAACTAGTAACTAGTCACGCTAATCATTCAGATGAGTCCAAAAATAACTGACAAGAGTGGGATTCGAACCCACGCACCTTTCGATATGTGAAAACCAGAGTTCTCCGGCAAGCTTGCTTAAACTTGAGTCACACGCCTTAGACCGCTCGGCCATCTTGCCATGATAGTTGGGGCAGATGTGTGGCACCTGTTACATCGTACTAAAACCCACAGCACTTACGCACCACAACCTTACACTCAAACTATACCCTGAATCAGGCAGGATCACAAATACTGGATAGTGGGTACATCGGTAGGAGTAGTGCGAATATTAAGATACAAGCGTGGATACAAATTTCAAAGCAATGCGACAGCCTACAAAGGTAAGCGTACTAAATTACCTACAGTCGCGGACCCTTGGAGACTCGTACTGTGGTTGCGGCGGGCGATGGGTGTAATGGCGTCTCCGGATTGACGTCTTCGAGTGGTGGAGGAGTACCACGCAGTAGAGAATTCTCGTCCAGCCATCTATCCATATCATCTTGGCGTCCGGGGAAAGGTCGCTTGCCCACGAGTTTGATCATGTCCTCCCTATGGATACAATGAACAACCTGAATCGTAGATGCAAAAAACCTATACTGACCGCGTGATGCTTTCTTGCTTAATCAAGAGTTGGGCAACCCGTTCAATATCTTCCTTGTGCTTTGTAAGCAGCTCCATTGTCCGTTGGCGAGCAGCACTAAAAGCAATATGGATAGACGGTGGATGGGAGTAGAGAAAGGACGTACTTGATCATCTTCCGTACTTCTGAATCTAGCATCTCTCCAGTCTTTTCGCTCCAAGGTTTCTGCCCGAAATCCCCTCTAGGGTAACTTACAGGTCCGACGACCTCATTAAAACCATAGTCAGCCACAACGGCAAATGCCAATTGTGTAACCTTTCGAAGATCGTCCTGGGCACCGGTAGTGACATTCTCAATACCGAAGAAGATCTCCTCCGAGACACGACCACCAAGCGATACACACATAATGTCAATCAATTGGGGATGTGAGCTAAGGAAGGTGTCCGGAGGAAGATACTATAATATAGTGAGTTTCTGAGTATATGAGGCGAACAGGTACACATACCGATGCATACCCCAAAATACCCGAGCCGTGAGGAATAATGCTGACTTTTACGAGTGGGGAAGCGTGCTCCAAGAACCATCCGCAGATTGCATGACCTGCTTCATGGTAAGCAACAATCTTCTTCTCCTTCGGACCCAAGATTCTGCTCTTCCTCTCAAGACCGACCATGACACGGTCGATGGCAGCCTCGAAGTCGGATTCCTCAACGGCCTCATGCAGCTTTCGCGCCGCATGTAATGCAGCCTCATTGCAAATGTTGGCGATATCTGCACCAGAGAATCCCGCAGTTAATACAGCTAGCTTTTGCGCAAACGCTTCACGTTCGGGCAGCTTGTCGGATAGGTGGATAGGTTGAAGGTGTACGAGGAAAATTGCCTTGCGCCCGCCCACATCAGGGCGATCAACAGTAATGTGTCGGTCGAAACGACCGGGGCGCATCAGAGCGGGATCGAGAACGTCAGCGCGATTGGTGCCAGCGAGAACCACAACGTGCTCTTGGGTGCCGAAGCCATCCATCTCCACAAGGAGCTGGTTCAAAGTGTTCTCGCGTTCATCGTTAGCACCGATTCCACCTTTTCGACCGCGAGCCTTGCCGATGGCGTCGATTTCATCGACGAAAACAATGCATGGGGCGTTCTTCTTGGCCGTCGCAAAGAGGTCCCGTACACGAGACGAACCAACACCGACAAACATTTCCACGAACTCTGAGCCGGAAACCGAGAAGAATGGTACGTTGGCTTCTCCTGCAGTGGCTTTGGCGAGCAAAGTTTTTCCCGTACCGGGAGGACCTGAAAGGATTGCGCCTCGAGGGATCTTGGCACCGAGTTTCTCGTACTTAGCTGGATTCTTTAGGAAAGAAACGAACTCCATAATCTCCTCTTTCGCCTCATCCATACCGGCAACGTCCGCAAACTTGACCTTCACATCCGTATCCTTGTTAAACATCTTTGCTTGACTCTTCCCCATACTGAAAATGCCCCCAGATGACCCACCGCCCCCTGCAGCTCTCCTTGAGAAAAAGTAGAACATCCCGATCACAAGAAGTGTTGGCCCAAAGTTCATAAGATGGCTCATATTGGACACCTCTTCATGATATGCGACAGGTATTCGCTCGTGGGAGGGGATTCCCAACTCCCTTTGCGCATCGTCAAGCTTCCTCTCGAAAGCCTCGACCGAACCGATCGAGAAATAGTAGTCGCCCCCGCCGGAAGTCGAGGAGGGGTACATTGTACCGGTGGCATTGGAGTGGAGTTTGACCCGTACTTTATTTCGGTTGACTACGACAAGCTTGTCGACCAGACCCTTGTCAAGAAAAGCGGTGCGGAATTCCTGCCATGTGATTTCGCGCGAACCAAGTGAAGTGGTATTAGAGAGAGCGTAGAAACCGGCGGCAGTTGCTGCGAGCAATGCTAGCTGATTCGTATTGAGCCCATTATTCCCACTTCCACCGGGCGGAGGGGGAGACTTGTTAGGCTCCTTCTCATTCTTATTAGAGGATTGATCTTTAGAGTCGTTCTGTTGTTGATGATAGCGCCGGAAAAACCCCTCAAGCCCTTTGAGTGACTCCTGCTTCCCCTCCTGCTTCCCTTCTGTAGGAGTCGAACCATCCTCCTTGCCCACCTCCTTCCCTTTCTCCTGCTCTCCGTCCTTCTCCGGCTTCCGCTCGTTGTTGGGGGGCGGATGTGAGGGAGTAGCTAGAGCCCTGATAGACGACTGTGCCCATCCTGTTCTCGAGATGTGAGCTATGCGACGCCCAGGGAGTGCTGAGGCACGGAGGGATCGAGGAATCATAGTGGTAGGAGGATGAGTCGTTCTGTGAGAGGACTCGGCCGGGAAAGACTTTGTGACGCGCAAGCGCTGCGAGCGGCATTGGAACTGACTAACGCAGCCCCTAAACTAGGGTTGGGCACATGAGATTGATTCTCTTTAGCGTGCTCAACTTGAACATCGTCCGCGACCGTCCTCCATGCTTCAGTTCATGGGACGGCTCTCACAATCGCATGGCTCTACGACTCATACGACCCGTCCTGTCCTTTCGACCACCTTCAAGTCCTTGCACAGGGAAGATAGCTCATTATCATGACTACATCCGTTTTACCTCGCCAAGTAAGGTCCGCTTGCACTCAGCATAACACTTTCCTTCTTCATCTGCGACTTAGATGGAACAGGTCGTGTCCCCCTCAATAACCCAAAAATAATTGGCGTCGCTAATTCTCGGGGTAATCGGAGGTATGCATTCTGGTTGCCTCTATTTGACGCGACCCATTCATCATCTACTCAGTTACCAAGAGGACTTCTATACGTTCTCTGCACTTTCTCTGGATCCAGAAGAGCTCAGTCTCAGCCTCAAGAAATCCCATAACGTTGACTGGGACCATTCCAACGTTCCAGAATCCCTGGCAAGACAGGTGCTCTTCGTTGGGATCTACGACGGTCACGGCGGATCAACGGTCTCGCAGTATCTGCGTCAGGAGCTTCACGGGCTATTTGAGTCCGCTGACAAAGCGCACGTACCGGAGCTACTGGCCTGGGCGAAGGAACTGGGTGGCTATTTCAGAAGGTTCAGAGGAGGGGCACTTAGTGCCTGGGCTAAACCTAGCAGTCCAGACGCGCAGCGTAAACTGGATTTGGAGGCCAGAGCGACTTTAGCGTTCTTCGAAGTATGTACAGTGTGTTCATTCCATATCGCAAAGTTTACTGTTACATCAGCTTACCTCGGTCTGCTGACCCATGTTTCATTAGATAGATCGTCTGCTCGCAATCGAGCAGGCTGCGAAAGAATGCGGTGCGACCGCATCGGTTGTGTTATTGCATTCTATAGATAGTCGTGCCTCTCCCTTTTTCGCTTCGGAGCGACTCGCCCTAACCGTGGCTCACGTTGGGTAATTACCAGTGTTCCACGTACTGTCCGTCTGCTGAAGCGTTCATTCAGGGACACTCGAGTTCTCTTGACATCAATAGATGGCGGAAGAGTCTCGCCAATGACGGAGAATCACCACCCTGATACTCGAATTGAGGCACATAGGCTACGTAGAACGATGGGAAGTGGGTTAACCCTCGATTCATTTGGGGAGGCACGGTATAGACCTACTATCCAACCAGAATCTTCTCGATTCTAATAGATGATCATAGATGGATGGGTGCCCTGGAAAACACAAGGAGGTCCGTGCTTTATCCATCATGAAATTAATATCAGTTCCTGAAGACCGTGTGCGTAGTCTGGGCGATCTGAAGTACAAACCTTTTGGTGTCACGCCCGAGCCCGAAGTTCGCTCTAAACTTCTGAAAGGTCAGTGCATAGTGTTATTTCTTTCCAGCCGTTGGTCTCATTATTGGTTCTGATCACAGGCACTGAATATTCGCATCTCACTCTTGTCTCTGATGGTGTATCTTCTGTCGTTTCTGACGAAGAAATCTCTGACTTAGCAAGGGGTGCCACGACGCCACGTGAAGCTGCCCAACGTATTGTATCCTTCGCATCTGATATGGCGTCTCAGGACAATCTAACGGCTCTGGTCGTGCCGCTCGCTGGATGGGGTAAGGTCACTGGCGCAGACCGCACGAAACCTTTCAGGGAGAACAGACTCACCGCAATGATCGGCGCGGAGAGGTTACAAAGGATGTAGAAGGATGTAGTTGCAGCTATCTTGCAGCTGACATTGATAAGTTATAGATCATTTGATGCAGGAGCTTTACCGCTCCTCCACTTAATACATTTACATGAGGATTTTCTTGGACATTGCGATAACTACATCACGTCGACCTACAGCATGTGTCGCCGCATCGATAGACATACCTATCTAGTAGTCGGGCTCATATTTGTGCAGCGGCATGTCCATCTGCGCGAGGGTCGGATCCAGCTACCCATACTCTGACCCCACTCGGGTCTACGACTTGCTGAATGATTTGACCGCGCCCCAACATACCTCGAGCGAACCCACTAGCACGCCGAGCGTCGTGTCCCATGGCTTCCGAGACATAACCGTCAACAAATGGCAGGACAGTAGCAAAGAAATATCGCTTACCCCTTAGCTTGTCAACCGCATCCTCCGTTATACCCTCCTCGAAGTATACTTCACTGTTGATGTCACCCGCAGCACCTGTCTGAGTGTTTTGAGTCTCGGGACTGCCTGCCGAGATGCAGAAACGAGGCGCGTCGAGGGCGGCTTGGGCCGTAAACCCGCGCAACATGTTCAGAAGGACCTGGACATGTCCTTGCGGCTTGTTGACATAACAACAATCAGTTCTATGTCAGAGAGATGGCTATAAACAAGGCACCTGCATGAAACCTCCCATCACACCGTAACTTAAGAACAGTTCCTTCCCCTTAAGCGCCATGGCGGGAATGATTGTATGGTAAGGGCGTTTCGACCCCTGACATAGTGATTTAGGACCCAACGTAGAAAGCTAGAAGATCGATGATAGTACCTCCAAAGCATTCGGATGTCCAGGAGTGAGATTGAAGTTTGAGCCTCGGTTCTGAAGGGTGAATCCACATCCAGCAGGTATAGCTAGAAAGAGCGTCTCCATCTGTTTCTATAACAGACAACATTATGCTTACCACCAGTTCCGAAACCTGTGTGAAGATGAAGAGATGAAGTCATTGATCTTGAGATAAACATAGCTCTAGTATGAATACGAACCTGCGTAATTGCTTTGAATATAACTGCAGGCATTTCCCCATTGATCCGCAACTGATATAGCACTTTAGTGACTGTATCTAGCCAGATGGCCGAATGACCGTTGACTAGCTTACCAGTGAAATAGACTGTGTCAGAAGAGTTTACCGGGTTCCCCTAGATACATTATCTCAGCAGGAATTATTAAGGAGACTATCCAGATAGATGACATACGTGGACTATGTTTGGATTAACTTTCGTGGGGTCGAAAAGCTTCGCACGGGACGCAAGATACTCCTAAAGAGGATATTGAAATTGTACTCAATCTGTCCACGAGATTTACAAACGTACCTTGCTCAAAAGCTCCTCCAGGGGAATGTGGTGTACAGCCGGATCTGTTACATAGTACTGGCTGTCTGTGGGAAAGTGTCAGGCAGCTGACAACGGAAAACGATAGTAGAACATTTACCGGCAAACGCGAGCCTAAAGGAACGTTTAGCAGATATTTATTATAATCACGCAGTGCATACCGTAGTGATTCGACGAGAACATGGAGATATTCTGCGGAGTTGTGCTCCATCTCCAGAAGCGATTTGATCTTTCCTTGCTCCCCAATGTTGTCCAGTATTCCGAGCGCAAGAAGGGCTGTGATGCCTAAGTTTCTGGAGGTCAGTTTATTCCATTGCGTATTAGTATATGGAGGATCACCTTGTCCATTGGGAGGACATTCGTACACGGTGACCTCCTCGTTGAAAGTATATTGGATAGGTTCCACAAAGTCCGTATCGTGCGAGGCTAAATCTTCGAGGTCCATAACACCTCCCTTACTCTGAATAAGCTCAACTATGGCTTCCGCAATCCTCCCTTTGTAGTAACCCGCCTTCCCGTGCTCGGCTAATGACCGGAAGGTCTTGGCCAGATTAGGCAATTTCATTACTTGCCCAGGGCGAGGGGCCTTGCCGTTGATAAGCATCTCGTCTCCATTCGGAGACGCGGTCTGAAGAAGTTTCTCGGACCTCATCCACTAGAACCTGTAGATGAGCGGGTGTACCTGAGGTATAAGTGAGGCCTACGTACGGAAAACCCTGTGATTTCGGAGACCGGTGCACTGTGTTAAGAGTTATTACAATCTGAACAAACGTAACCAATATTGGAGACTAACCCTTCCTCCGCCAGTCTGATAGCAGGAGCAAGAATCTCAGATAGACTGAGCTTCCCGTTACCAAGCTTATCAACTGTATCAACCCAGGCAGCAGCGGCCCCTTGATGATACAAAATTTCGCATAAACATCGCCATTCGAAAAGGGAGGACTTGCAGACTGTGCACGTACCGGGTACCGTTACGGAATTGAGGTTGCTTGCAGGAATGCTATTCCCAGTGATGCCTTGTTGACGTACATGTTCAATCGTTAGTTTTCTGGGAGAGCGACCGGAGCCATTCAGAGCTTTAACTGTCTTTGTCTTGGCGTCATAGAATAAACAAAATGCATCACTGAGACCATGTTAGTTGCACTCTAGAACCCGGGAAGGTGCGTGATTCACCCGCCAATCCCACAACTGCAAGGCTCTGTGACGTTCAGAGCGGCAGATGTTGCGACAGCGGCGTCAGCTGTTGACGATTGCAGTCGATTTGAGTAATTGTATCAATTCCGGGCGAATGGAAACCACTCACCAGCATTGCCTCCCTTCCGCAGAATCTCAAGACCGGCTTCAACAGCCAACGGTTGAGATGCTGATACAATACCTTTCGTCCCAAACACCACAGAGCGACGACTCGGAAACCGATCGAATACGACTTCAGGATGGTCCACTTTATCCCAGTCGATTTTCATACTTGTTGGATACAACTGTGTTGGGTGGGGGTTGATTCTGAGTGTGGTGAGGTGGTGAGACCGTTGATTTGACTCGAGACGAGATTGTGTGATATATACCAATCGGACGCTGCTGCATGAGAACTTGAAGAACAGTTTGGCCGCCTCCTCGTGACTGCATGATGACTCTGCTCAGTCTGTATCACGGCCTTCCGAGCCATTCAGGGGCGCCGTGCCGCCTGTGAGAGAATGATGAGCCTCTATCGGTGTCGATATGATAGTAGAGTAGACCCGCATGTTCCTGGTTTTTGGATGTGGTACTTGTAGATAGTGGCACAACGCATGGTCGTATTGGCCGCCACAAAGGTTCAAGCAAATTAAACGAACGATTTCAGCGTCTGAGGCGCTCTGAGCCGTGGATCGATCGGACGATCTGTGTCAAACGAAAATGTTGACAAGTCCGAGGCGCTTACTTCAGGCTACTACTTGCTACTACAACTGTTTAGTCCGCTCAAAGTCCACGAGGAGACAACCGGAAAAGTAACAGCACAGATGTATGGGCTAGGCGCAATTCGGGACACTGCAGTCAATGCGATCTTGACAGCTTTGCCGTGACTGCGTGGATATATTGCAGGATTTCCTCCGGGAAGTACGGTATGGAGTTGTCCCTTCATCCGAGTGGGCGAACGAAACTCATGCAAGGTCGCATAAATGGGGCCCTGCCGTGCTTGATGCACCTACACTTTGCTGGAGCATGGCCGACCATTGCCAAGGTACTCTTGCAGTATCCAGTTCGGATGCGACCTTGCGTCATGCAGCGTCCAAGAAACTTCATCAGCGGAGTTAAATCGCATTCTCAGTGAGCTCATTTACTGGTGTACAGAGTATGGCTAGGTACCAAAGACGCTACGGCGATCTAACTTCGTCCATTAATGATCGCCAACGAGCTTCTCGGATCCGAAGGGGCTCGTACTCGGGGCGTGCAGGAGTACATGCCTTGGTTCCATGTTTGGAGCTAGAAGAGTCTAAACGCACGTCTCTACTCCGATGCCCTCCGTATTGATTTCATTCGTTCACGGACAGGTACGGACGACTGAGTGCTGTGAAATGCTGTTGAACTCGAGGATGATGTGTTCTATCTTGAGAATGCTACGAAATGGCCTGGCATCCCAGGGGTAACGCAGAAGGCGCGTGACAATGTTCTATAGTCACTAGACATTAACTCTCCCAGTTGACCTCATCCCCGTGACTGTTTCTACCAAACGTGTAGCAAGCTAAGAGAATACGCTTAACTCTCAATTGTGAAACCAAGAAACCAAGCATCAGGCTCATCCATCAAAGATCTGTGAACAGAGCGAATTGCACTTCAGGTTCAGTGACAATCGCTCGCTACTGTGCATATACCGTGAGTCTGCGATACTCTGTTCGATTCTGTCGGAATTAATCAGCAACCATACTAGAACTCAAACCCATGCAAGTGCTTGGTTGACGGTAAGGATTTCCCACATGGACATCACATAAGACTCAAACATGTGATGCATCACAGACTTTTGAAGTAATTTATGTCGACCTCGATGGCCCCGTGGGGTATGCAATAGTCGCAGGCCTGAGCGCGCGCGCGCAGCGCGGACACATCAAGTTATCGACCTACATCATGTTCCATAGTATCCTCTCTAACTCCTTAGTCACCACTGTTCCGCCACAATACGAATTAATGGTCTGTAGCTGTGCAGAATTCTCAGGCCAACCCTCAGGACTGGCTGGAATCTGCGGGGGAAGCGCTACGTTGCGTCACGAAAGGACAAGTGGCCGCATTTCTCCCTCCTACGAAGAGGAGAGGCCTACGATATTCCCAGGGTCACCATTCTATTGGCCATCTCATGCCAATTTTTCTGGATCTTAAATGCCTTTTACAAACAGTCATGCAGCTATTCCACGGGCTGTATCGGAGACACGCCAAGGCTCCGTCAGCTGCTGCGAGGATCTTTCCCCTTCATTTCCCACCACGAGCTTCGTTACGGCACCGATGGTTCCTTCAACACTCTATGCACATCAAACAATTACGGTGCTTGTGCGTATTCTCTTGGCGGCTCTACTTCTCGAAGCGTACCTCTTTCCTTTTGGGGTGTGAGGCATGCTTAACGCTGTATCTCTCCGCTTTCGGAAGTCGACTTGTCAGGTTCGCTATACATTGTAGCACAGTACGACTGCAATATGCAACAACTAAAGAATCAAACCATCTGACCAGGCCGGCCATTGCTTGTGTCCGGCTAGAACTCGGAAGACGTTAGTACCATCCTATCTCGTTCCGATTCTGATACTTGTCTCCGTTTGTTTGGATCACAGTAAAGCGTCATGGCCGACCACAATATGGAATTATCATCGGCGTAAGTTTTTGGGTTCGCGTTATCTCATGTGCATGGAACTCTGTTCATGTTATACATCTCATTATCTGTCATCTGTTCCCAGCCTAAGGCCCACGAACGATCATATGGCGGTGTAAACGCACATGCTAGGCTTGCTATGGACCATCCGCTCATGTTGGTCGCAATACCAATGCATACGCTTGCAATAACTTCTTGAATTCTGGGAGAACCCTACGCACCTCTGGGACGGTCGTGAGGTATTTCCTGTGAAACAAGTATCATGCGAAACTGTGCCTTCTTTGAATTCTACCTTGCTTGGCAGGTTGACCCACATTTCACCTACGACGACCAGAAATATGACCTAGATCTGGCCACGTCTTTTAGGTATTCCTTTGCTGTTAACAACCTGATGGTCCAGGCTTTTCGAGGCGACATGCGCAGGGTGATAGTATCGAGCACATTGATCCTCTCCGCTCCCAGCAGTCGCGCGCACCGAGTGATGTATCATGTCATCTCTACTAGTAGTAGTATGGTGACTACAGATTGTGGGCAAGGTAAATCCAGACTAAACCATATTTGAGACCTTTATTGATACATCAATCTAGTTGACGTCGGATAGGATTAGAAAGCGTTGCTCAACTAATCTCTCATGACATTGTGTTGTTCTGAAATACTCGGTATTCCGCATTCCCATCGCTAAGCTTCGCGATTCCTCCGCCCGCTCATTTCTAGTAGGAAGATTCCTTGACTGGGGAAATGAATTGTATCACTTGCGGAGCAGCTGTAAGGGGGAAGAGTCATGGGGAAAGCACCGGTATCACAGCATCTAGGGTTTGCGGTACACGCGGGCGAGGGGAGACAATTCGGAATTCCTTGAAATGAACGCTCGAGAAGGGGCCAGGAATGAGACCCATCAAGATGTCCTCCCGAGGCCTGTTGGTACAATTCGGAATTCATGACGGCGGACGCTGGATGCTCCGCCAGACATCTATTCGTTTTTCCTGCCAAGGCGGAAGAAGTCAACGGCGAAGTAGGGCCTATCACGTCCTGTACAGCTGACTCCGAGTCGTGGAGGGAGAGGTAGCATGGCAGTAATTACATGGAGATTGGCGGCATCAGTTATGACCGCTTTGGCAGGCACGACTTTGAGGCGTTCAGTGTACGACACCGAAGGTAAAGCTCGGGTAGAATATCTGTTCAGTCTCGAAACACTGTCAGTGGCAGGAGACCGGCGGCGACAGATGCATAAATAAATCACTGGAATATGGAATACTTCGATTGGGAATCGAACTGACGATCTCACGTGAAGATCGGCAAGTACCGGATTGAGATAAAATAGTGATAAGAAGAGGAGATTGTACGATATCTAATCAGTTAAACCCCCAAGTCTCATCTCCCTTAAAGCCTCCTCCTACCTCTTCTTCCTCCTCCATACTCCCGCCCTTTCCACAAGTCTGCTCCCGCAGGTCACGCATCTCAATATGAGCACTTCAACACCTGCTCCGGCAGTCTCGTCGTCGTCTACCATATGGGCTGCACGTACGTCCATGCGCCTAATGACCCACTCACACAAATTACTCATCTGCCTCAGCCTCCAAGGAATGGGTCATTCCCGCCAAACCGAAACCAGGGAGGAAGCCCAAGAAGGACCCCCCGCCTCCCCCTACTATGGACACTGAGGTTGGCACTTGAGCACTCTCTATGTACCCCTTGTCTTACATTCTACCGCGTGTCGCAGGTAGATACAAAGGAGCGGCGCGTGCAGAACAGGTGCGATCACATATCTGACATCATGTCCTCTCGTTCTGAAATTGACGCCGCAGAGCTGCTCAACGGGCGTTCCGAGAGCGCAAGCAGTCACAGCTTGCCGACCTCCAGGCGCGAGTACAACAATATGAGCAAGGGGACATCGAGCGGAATGTTGCTTTGCAGAACATTGCGAAACGTCTCAAGGAAGAAAACGAGAAGCTTCGAAAGGAGAACGCCCTTTTGAAGGAGAAGCTCGCTTCTGTCGAAGAAGAACGGGACTCTCTCCGCGATATTTCTAGGAAGCGATGGAGGGGCGAGTCTACTCCCCGATCTCCAAGCTGCGTGGAACTACCGCCGCGCAAGAGAGCTAAGGTTTACATGGATACCTTCGACTCACTACATCATACCATGACCGTCCCAACACCATACGCATCCTCCCCGTCTTCAATAGCATCATCTCCTGACACCAGTGGTCACAACAGTTTCTCACCAATCCCTGCTCTACCCTCCTCCAGGGACATGCCCATATTCGCAGAAGGCAACGCATTGAGCAATATCTTTGACTTCATCTCAGCCGGGAAGACCAGCATCTTCGAAACAGGAGGGGCCCTGGACACCTTCGATTGTGGCTTCTGCAATGAGAACACACCATGTGTATGCAGAGAGCTCGCTTTGCAGCAGGCCGGCGAACGGCTTAACTCATCTATTTCCCCATTAAAAGTCGAGAATGGTGATATGCACATGCCCTCTCTACAGCTTGACATGTCACATCTGTCCCCCCCGATATCACAGCCTCAGTCGTCTATTCTGGACAATCTCCCTGCATACCAGCCTCCTGTACCTCTCCGCCGCCGCAATCTCACTAATGCCAACTCTATCCCTATATTCACCATCCTCCAACCCTCACCAGAACCACCTCGCCCCATGCAAGCGTCCTGCACTGGAGACCCGTCGAATTGCTTGGCCTGTGCGGATGATGCTTTCGGCAAAGCGTTCTGCGCTGCTATTAGCAAAACCGTTGCCTCGAGTACTTCTGCTTGTGACAATTGTCCACAAGGCTCCAACAGCCCGTGTGGCAGCTCTGCCCAGAACGGATGCTGTGGGAATCCTGACACTTGCGGCCGAGGGCGTGAGCAACGTACATCTCCCGGACCCATACTGTCGTCTTCGACGTCTTCTTCTCCTCAAAGTTCACAGAACGAGCCTGAGGGAGGTACAATACCCTGCGACGACGCTTGGCGCCAGATTAAGTCGCATCCGAACGTGACGTTCGCCGACTTAGACCTTTTGGCAGAGGTCGTCGCGCGTCGGTCGAAGTGCACTGGTCCTCGCGTGGAAATAAGTCCGGCGCCAGGTTCTATCACTCCGGAGCGAGGCATATCCCCTCTCACTCTCCCATCGCACCCGTCTCGGCAAACAGAGATGAATCACCAGCCGGTCCTACTCACAGATCCCCACGCGCAATACCACGAGTCACAACGAGGGCGGGTTGGTCTCCCATCCCCACCCTTGCAACTTGTACCTCAAGATGTCCTCATTCAATGTGGGCGCCAACGGGTGCGAGAAGTGCATGCAGATGCTGTACGGGATGCCCTGCGTCTATTAGATGCCAAATTTGCGATACCATGAAAACTGTACTTTAGCCTTACTAAATATTTATTATCCAAAAATATCCACCTTCATGGGTACACACTCACTATATTATGGGGCCGTGGGTTAATCCATCCTTATTTGCGACTAACTCGTGAGAGGTGTTGGATTGGGAGACGTATCTGCAACAGGACCTTCAGGATTTTCATGACGACGCTGTCGCCGGACTCGCTTCTCCCGGACCCAGTGAACCATAATTCTTTTCAGCTTCCACCTAAGCATTCGGTACTGTTGTCTAGTCTGTTTGGTACGTAGCTTTAGCGGGCCCGAGCCCAACTGCCTGAACGTTTGCAAAAGTGTTTTCAGATCGCTCTCCGCCAACTCAGGTGGGAGTGGGGCGATGTGAGGCCATAACTGCAATAATACCCGCCTGGATATACCAGACGCACCGACGGCAAACCAGGCGCCAGCTAAGGCGTCTACGGAACCGACGTCTGGCTGAACACCACTTGCAACCATTTGCTCGAATGTTCGCATCGCTAGGCCTGCCTTGCCTTGCTGTGCATAGCCGTGGATGAGGATGGTATACAATACAACATTCGGACGCATCCCAGCCTGCATTGCGGACTTGAATATTTCTTCTGCAGTGTGCATGTCCCCGGAGAGAGTATAACCTTCCATCAGGGCAGCGAAGTGGTGTTCGTTAGCGTGCATCCCGCGATCCAGCATCGTTTGAAAGGATTCACGAGCCAGATCCATCGAGCGTTTGACAGTCGAGTCGTGGCGAATACGCAGGTTCATGGTGGCTCTGTCTACTCTGACCCGGCGCGCGGTGAGAGACGCGACGAGCGGCCGGATCAAGGAGCCATATGTGAGCCGGGAAACTTCAATTCCTGCAGTAGGATCGTACAACTTGGACTCCGTTGACAGCTTCTCTGGAGGGACAGAAATTTGCACGTCCTTCCTCTCAGCCCTAGCGCGCAGGGCCTGCCAGCCTCGGCGACGCACCGACTCACTTTCGCCACGGAAGAGTGATCGGAATATGATATGGAGGTGTTCCAGTGTGGGACGAACGTCGACCGAAATCCTCTTGAGGATCCGGATGAGTTCACGGGGGCGCATCCGTTCGGCGACAGCAAGGTGTGATAAAAATAGGGAGACAGTCTCGTCATTAGGTCGGAGGCCAGTAGCGCGCATTAAGTCGTACATGACGCGCATCCCGTTCAAACCTCGCCGCACAAGGACGCCCTTAAGCAAAGCATTGATAACTTCTATGGTCATAGGTACGGTTGCGGGTATGAGGTCGGGTCGATGCTTGTCTTCCACTTCCAGCCCAAGCCAGATAAACAAAGGTCGTGTTGACGGTAGGTCTTCGCACATAGTTGAAGCAATGTACACAGATGTAGACAGATCACCTGCTGCACAATGGGCACGGATCACGGCGGCGGCAACGCGACTGTCGGGGACAACTCCAAGTAACTTCATGCGGTCCAGTATCTGTAAAGCATGTCCGAGGTCCTGCTTCTTGGCAAGATAATTGATGAGCATGGTGAAGGTCGCAGTGTCCGGGACCAGGGTGCCCCGGGTATTCGATTGGTCGACATTTTCTTGAGACTCTCCGTCTTGCGGGGTGGTAACGTCCCCAGAGTCGACGTCGTGCTGACTGGAGACAGATGATTCGAAGTATGAAAGGTATCGAAGAGCGCCCTCCATATCGTGGGTATCTAAAGCAAGTTGAATTAGGCTGTTGACTACGATCGTTGCCGTTCTTTCGCCTAGTTCTCGTAGAGACTCGAATGCCCGGGTTTGGACAGGTTTGTCTGCACCGAGGGAGCGGTAATTTGAAACAATGAGAGCATGGGTAGATGCGTCCATAGGAAAACCGGCCTGCTCCATCCATTCTAAGCACGCCTTTGCCTTTGCCAAATTTCGATTTCGTATATGACCGGACACAAGTACATGGAAGGTCCTCCTGTTTGGTTGTATATGCTCCTCCTGGAAATCCTCCAAAACGTCCTCCAACAAGCCAAAGTGGGAGATCTCGACTAGAGCTCGTGCTCGCCAATTTAGAAGGCGGGCATTGGTACGACCGGTCTGCCGCTTTCCAAGTGCTACGAGGGAAGGCATCTCGGCCCATTGCCCAGTCTGTGCTAACTGATAGGCGACACCCTCGTAAGCGTTTTGCTTGAATTTGCACCCGAGGTCGTGAGCGAGAAGGAGAACACGATGCGCCCGCTGTGGCACGGACGTATTCACCATGAGCGCTGCTAGTGCGCGGGCTTTCTCCGAATCCTGCAGATGTGCCAGGAGGGACGGCTCCACGGAAGTCCTCAAAGTCTCCACAGTAGATTCTCCTGCTCTCCTTTGCAAGAAAAGTTTGTCCACCATTTCCACCAGCGGCGGATCGGGCTGTGGTAGGAAACGAAGGGGGTTCACTTTCACTTTGGGTTTGCGCAACGACAAATGCTGTGTTCGCGACTGCTTCACGTGTTCCGGTCCTTGACTGCCTTTGGTACTCGTGGATGACGGTTGACTCTGAAAGCCGGTCCGAGTTTGCAACATTAGAGCTGCAGACAAACATTGTTTTATGGGGGTGAGCTGGGAGAGTCGAAAGGCGAGGAGTGACGAATGGGGACGTGAGCTAGGTCGAGCGATGTGAAGCAAGGAGGCGGGTCGAAGAAGCCTGAATATCTGGCCAAAACTCCAGAGCATGGACAGTCAGGACGAAGGCAAGAACGCCGACTCGCTGAGACTGCAGAACACCGTGAAGTCTGAACATTGTAAGTTGCGAGATATTACTTCGAATACAACCAATAAATTCGCACCTTACACCTCCAATATGTAGCTACTGGCGTAGTAGTATACGCCGCTTTGACAAACTTCCTCCGTACATAAAACCCCTCGAAGCGACCTGCGAACCTGGTTTTTTTGAGAGACCGTGCCAGGTCGAAATGCTGGCGTCTATGGAGGCCTGCGGTGAAAGCCGAGACGCCAAGCCAAATAGCGCCAAACACAGGTTCAACTTGCAAATGCAAATGCAAGGGCCCCGAATTCATTTCGAATGACTCGACTCTGCGACACAGACAACTGTTATGAGGTTTCTGGGCTGTTTGTACTCGCATTCAAAGTAAGTGATCCGACTACGGAGACAGCGAGTGTACATACACTGATCCAATCGCTCAATGTTGAGCATCAATGTGCTTGAATTGCACTGGATTATGTAGGTGAACCCTACTAGCTGAACAAGCAAATCAACAAATGACGAGGTGTTCAACAACGACCCTGAATATATTGTGTCATTGGACGGGGTATCCGTACCACGCGATTTATACACTGCATGCTGAGTGAGTGCATTTGTTACCACTGGCCCACTTGTAATTCATAGAAAGGGATTTAATCAATCTGTCATGCCATAGACACTGTTGTCAGGTACCGCCTGGATAGGCTTCGCCTCCGTGCCAATAGCGTATATGTATGCATTCGCTACGCAAACTCAGGCGGGAGGCTATATCGACGGAGATTAATGCAATAATGCGCGTGTCAAAGTGCTGGGTTGGCACAATCTGGCCGTGCTCGAACAAATTGAATTTGTATGGCTCAAGCCGGGCGGCCATCGTTCGTAATGGCACGCCTCAAAACTTCACACCGATATCTAGGTGTCAATCCGACTGTGCAGGGCAAACTCTTTCTCAGCTGACCATATCTCCCACGTCCTGTTCACCAACCGCATGATAGAGAGCAGAACGTGTTGACGAATATGACCAGAGCGGGGATATGCCTTCACAGATGTTGAAGATTAGAATTCTACGATTGCCTCGAAGACATCAGGGTATCAGCCTCTCTTCCTTCACGCGGCTTCAATCCAGATTCCAAGTGAGAGACCGGGGAATCGCGTCTCACGTGTACCTGCTTCTATGCAGTATAAAAGCCGGAAAGAAGACGAGGCACTAGCTGCCGCTATCTAAAGCGCGATGAAGACCGAAGACAAGCCAGGATAAGAATACGAGCTCAGGCCACTTCGCTGCCGAATGTAGTTTGGGTGGTTTAGAAGGAGTGAAAGTGTGAGAGTTCATCAAGGGGTTGAATGTCTCGTGCATGCTCCTCTGGCCTCAGGGTTCATAGCTGACTCGCTGCAACAACTTAGTCTAGCAAAACGTGCAGGGGTGATCAGAACAAACGCCAACAGATTTGCTGCAGCCTGTCTTTGTAACTGGTCTGACGATGTTGCTCGTTCGTGCCGGATGACTTTGGACGAATGGTTGGGGTAGGATAAAGATCGGACTTAACGTACGACTGTGGGCATGGGAGTGCAGGCGTATTTCCCACTGCAGGGTATGGCAAGGGGATTACACGTGGCTTTTTCGCTGATGTTGGCAGTGTAGCGTCCCGCTTGAGACGGAGGTTAACGCCATCGGATTGTATCTTCCTCCTCTTTCCAAGAGATCATGCTTCAGAATATTAGTTTGCGACGGCCATGCCGCCCACGGATCTGTGCCTGCATCAGATTCAGGATCTCTAACGTGCGTGGCCTGGCCAAATTTTACCCATCCGAGCTGCACTGGATTGTGCTGTCACCTTGACTGGATTTGACTCGACAGGTAAACTATGTCCAGGGCTCCGAGACCGATTTACTGATGGCAGTCGGCATTTGGGTGCCCACAAGTGCTAGATTGAATACTTCCGCGTCCACGTCCCTCACTTTGTCCGATGTGATGGAGAATTGATCTCGCTCTGTTGCTAAACTTGCTTGCTTCAGGCGTCTTCACCCCTCCCTCGGTCCGTCTTTTTTCAGTTAGATATCTGGCGCTGATAGGTGAAGGCTATTCAAGTTCATGTTTTAGCTTGACAACCAACATGGCACGCTTTGTGATTGAGTCGCTGTATAAATTGCCCATCGCGTTCCTGGTCTGCTTCCTCATCTCCCCTCCCCATCAACTCCCCATCCCTCCTCCGGCATGCTGTCCTACAGAACTCACATTACCGTTCTTCAGCAGATCGCTCTGCAGCATCCCTCAGCCCCAGTCTTCCGCGTTCCGGAGTACGACTCAAGAACAGGTCAAGTCCTAGACTGGCATCCCATCACTTACAGTCGCTTCTTCTCTGACGTCGAACTGTACGCTAAATACTGGACAAAGAAGCTCACCGCCGATGGTGTACAGCCGCGATCGGTAGTTGGCGTCTGGTTCGTTTCTCTTTGATTTGTAATATCTTCTGTCCCTCATCAATATCACCTGCATATAGGATTGGTGGCATGACATATGTCGATGTCCTCCACATATATTCCATGGTGAGAGCAGGATACGTTCCTCAGCTCTTTACCTTGCGAATGCCAAATCCCGACATCATTTTCGAGTTACTCGAAATGTCAAACGGCAAAGCCCTGATTTACGATTCTTCCTTCACATCGTCCGTAATGGGAGGTCCAGTTCCCACTTATGTTGCATGCCTCGCCGAGGACTCACCAGAAGTCCTCCTCCCTCCCATATCCGAGGGCAAAAATGGCGACGAGATCCTCATGATCTTCCACACTTCCGGATCGACATCAGGGAGGCCAAAACTCGTGCCCTGTAGCTACGAATGGTGGGACATGTGCTTGCGAAAAGGAAAACAATGCACTGTTCCTCACAACCCTGCGCGCCAGGATGTGACAGTATGGATGTACGTCTCTACATCATACGCGGCATGATATAACTTACTTACTTTTCGACTTGTCCGCAGGGGAAGCATGTGCCATATAGGTCAAACTTTCATGTTTGCAGGCTCGATGCAACATGCTTCTTGCACTGTAATAAGTTCATCACCGACGTTCCCGTCTTCAGAGCTTATGCACATGATTACACGCTGCGGCCTTAACCGTATGAACCAATTCCCTACGTATCTCGCCACCCATCTCCGAAACTCTCGTCATGACCCGAAGCTGCTAGCCATGCTCCAGGGTTTGGACCAGATTTTCTACTCCGGTCTGATGCTATCTCAGGAGGACGAGGAGTGGGTACATAGTAACGGCATCAAAGTGATCAATTGCTTCGGCAACACCGAGTGTACTGCTATGCTGCTATCGGACCCAGAGTGGAAAGGGATGCGGGCACCTCTGGTTCCCATGGACGGTACTTCATATGGGTTCTTTCCCCTCCCCTCTACAACCGAGAACACTCAACAAAACGCCAATTCACGTTTACTCGAACTCGTCATCCTTTCCTCCTCCAAAGATTGCCCTGATCGGTCACTGCGCTCCGCAGACGGACACTATCACACCGGTGACCTCTTCCTTGAAGTCGCACCTGGAAAATACGTGTCGCGCGGCCGCGACGACGATTGGATCAAGTCAGAAAATTCGCTGCGGTGCGATACCAAGGCGATCGAGGACAACGTCCGCTTGACTTGTCCAGATCTCCTAGAGGAATGCATCGTAGTGGGCAACGGCCGGCCATCGCCTGCCCTGTTCGTCGAGGTCAAGGACGGCCTCGACGGGGAAAAAGTAAAGAAGGATATCATCCGCAGAACCCGGCAATTCCACGCCCGGCGATATCTGCACGAGCGGATATCTGCCACAAAATTCGTCGTTGTCGTGCCGAAAAACACGCTACCGAGAACGGCGACCAAGGGCAACATTCGCCGGAAAGCTGTGGAGGATGCCTTCAAGGCGGAACTCGATCACTTGTACGGTGTCACCTACTGATTCGAGACATGAGTTGGTCAACTTTCTCCCTTTGCTTTCTTGCTCGGCACCGGACCTTTGCATCATAGATTATTTGGACTCTCACAACTGTCGCCTTATTTACCCGCATAGCTCGTGTTATTATATAGAAGTCTTATATCATACTAGTAGTACTGTCCATAATTCGTTATCGTAATTAGTCACATAGTGTAGCCCTCATTGTAGCCGTTAGAGTCATCCACCTCAATTATCTCATTTGACATGCGAATATCTCCTCGTGTGCAAACTCTTCCAGGGGTGATATTGTCCTTGCCAAGTGAATATATGCAGCAGATAAAAGCCTGCTTACCGTTCAAATACGAGACCGAGCGCCATCATTGCATATTTGGGCGTCACTGCAGGCGTACGTGACTCTTTCTTCGTAGTAAATTCGTACCACACGACTGCGACATATACACTCAATCTTGAGTCCTCCGGCCAAGCAGGCAATGAATCTCAGTCCATAATTCTCCTCATGGACACATCGCCGGATTCTGGTCCCTCCTCCCCCCACAGAAGGTCTCATTCTCACACAGCACAAGACGACAGGAAGAACTATCTAGTGGGCATCTGCCTTCTGCTTGTCGTCGTTTTTCTATGGACTTCGTCAAATTTCGTGACACAGGTACTAGAGACATCATCTCAAAACCGCAGTGTGTAACCTAAATGTGCCGTATAGGATCTATTTGATGACGGCTATGAGAAACCTTTTCTGTGAGGAATTCCACTCGACTGTGTGCCACCTTACTGACTCCGAATACATCAATAGTATCACATACCTGAATACCAGTTCCTTCTCCCTCTACCTTCTACCTTTCTTGTTGAAGAAGGGCTTAAAGCTGCTGCGAGACGATGGAAAGGCGCCTTCAAGAGGCAGGTATGTGCATTCAACATGTCCGCATGTATCTTGATACCGACTGCTTTATCAGCAATCAGCAGCAGTATCAACCTTTGCCAACCGAGACTCAAGCCGCCGAGTCCCTGAACCCATATGTATGTGTTTCGGACGTAGCTTCACTGGTTTGCTCTGAAACCAAGTCAGACCCCAGATCAGGACAGCTTATCGGAGGAAGAACTCCCGCCTTTCACTATTCATGAGACCGCGAAGCTGGCCGGCTGGTTTTGCCTCTTATGGTTCATTGCCAATTGGTTGCTGAATGTCGGTCTTGGTTACACCAGTGTAGCGAGTGCCACAATTCTTTCAAGTGTCAGCGGTGAGCTGCGTCTTGCTTTGGGTTCTTCCTAGTCTCATGGCCCCCGTAGGATTCTTTACTCTTGCAATGGGTCGCTTGCTTCGGATTGAGACGCTGACGCTGGTGAAGATACTGGCTGTTATGACAAGGTGAGTCATATATCATCCTTTTGTTTATCCCTGGCTGACTTTTGCTTGATAGTTTTGGAGGAGTAATTCTTGTTTCGCTAGCTGACTCATCACCCGGCTCGCAGGGCAAAGACGGCGCCCTTGGCACAGCGTCCATAGTCGGTGACATCCTGGCTCTGTTGTCGGCATTCTTTTACGCCCTTTATGTTATCCTGCTGAAGGTGCGCGTGCGCTCTGAGTCGCGCATGGACATGCAGCTTTTCTTTGGTTTTGTGGGCCTCTTCAATATTCTATTCCTTTGGCCGATAGGACTCCTCCTCCACCTTACGCGAATAGAAATATTCGAACTCCCAACTTCATCGAGGGTTATGGTAGCAATCCTGATAAACGTGAGTACTCTATTCAGTATTTCTGATCGATTTGACAAGTAACATTTGTATCATAGATGTCGATCACATTGTCGAGCGACTACATCTATGTCCTTGCCATGCTTAAGACGACACCATTGGTCGTTACCGTGGGGTTGTCTTTGACAATGCCACTCGCTGTGGTTGGGGACTTCTTCCTCCATAAACCTGTCAAATTCCAAGTCATCTTAGGCGCTTGTATAGTGCTCTTGAGCTTTGTCGCAGTGGGGATAGAAGATTCTCGTAAAGGAGAAACCGATTTAATTTCTGGGAAGCCATTGGATGAGGAGAGCACACATGTGCGTTTGGAAGAGGAGGTTGACCTTGTAACACCGTAATCGGCGTATCAATGTATCATTTGGTGGGGTGCTCCTTGCTTTCATGTAGTATACAACAGACAGAATAGACAGATATCTATCTTCGTACTTGTGCATATTGCCTTTTCATGAAGGACATCGTTCGGCGCCCCAAGTGCAGCTGGTTGATCCGTTTGACGGCGCTTGTATAGTCCACGTGTATACCAATCAATATTGTCAAAATGTAAAAGCGAGTTGTCAGAGGTTGTCAGCTTCCGAGTCTTTAAATTTCTTGTTCATTGACAGTAGGAAAATGGTGAGTGTGACCATCTTTTTGGTTGCCCAAGGCACTGAAGGGCCTTTTTACAGCCTAGGGCTAAAACCCGCCGGTCTGGACATGAGCAATCTGTCCGACTAAGCAGACCTACACCGCAGGAGGACAGCATTGGACATGTAGCAGAAGCCGAGGTCTGTAAGAGACATTTCAATACTAGATGTTTCCTGAAAGTGACAGCATAGTGACACTAGGGCTCGGGAATACCGGAATCCCTGGAAGAAAATGACACTTTGAGCAAGCCGCAAATGAAGAAAAAGGAGAAACAGATGGTGAAGCATGAATTATTTTTGCAAAGTACGCAAACCCACGTACAAGTAAAAATTCAACGTTGTTAAGCTACAACAGGGCTAGAATCCTCCCGCTCGCCTTACTCAAAATCGCACGAACGTCGTCTGAGACGCAAGGCAAAGGAAGAAGTCGCCGGTGGCCTGGGCAACATCAAGGCTGCGATCTCTGCGGTGGAGGAGGATATTCCCACAGCTGTTCAAAAAACTATCCAGCAAACTGTCTCGCAGGACGACGACGATATGATCAATGATCGTACCTCGGCCAAAAAATCGACGCTGGGCCAAATAGGCGAAGGAAAACATGTTCCTTTGACCAAATCACAAAGGAAGAGAACATTGTGCGTAGCCCGTCAGCTTTGTGCGTGTATTGTAATACCATCCCACTAATTTGGGCTCGATTGGATTATCTAGGCAAACGGAACGTCTGCGAATACCCATGATATTGTCAAATGCAGAGTTTCACTCCAACCCTTTCCAGACAATCCGTACACATGCACAGAACACGTTGCTTACACACAATAAACCCGCATCATAGACACCTAATCTCAGTCATTCAAGTCCGTCTCTTCAGAAAGGTTCGCGGCCATTTGGGCTTATCCCTGATCATGACAACCGGCCTTTGCAAGCAATTGGAGCTGCCGTGGTACTCGTCCGTCTGACAGCTTAGGCACGCGTGAGTGGGTTTCAAAGGCCTGTACAACGGCATATGATAACGAATTACGGTAGGAAGCGGGAAGTGATAGTGGGTCAGATGTTGACACGTTTAAGGGCTTGTCGACGGCATGTTCATGACCGCGCTATCTGCAGACGATAGAATTCCGTGGTATACATGTATCAAGTACATGATGTATTATCTACTGCAATCTACAGGAGATGGGATATACACTAAATGCTCCTGACCCTGAGTGATGAGATGAACTATGCAACCTTGAGCATCATGATGAGTCGTAATTGTTGATTCAGGTAACGTGAAACAACTGTCATCCAGTACGCAAGAACGGGGAAGGGTATCTTATATCAAATGATATCCAAAAACCAACACCAGTCTTGACTTACCGTCTATCTTCAGCCGCGTAACAGTTCCGCGGTCACTCGTCGTCTTCGTACTTGCTCATCCCAGCACTCCATACGGTACTCCCGCTCCCACTGGCACTCCTTCTAGAGGACCTCCGATCACCATTTCTGCGGACAATCTCAGTGAAGCCGCCACCTGACCCCTTCGCCATTTCTGCGCTTAGTTGACGCTCATGAGCATCCAGGGCAGCGAGGGAACTTTCGGCTTCAGCTTGTTCAAGTGCCTCCTGGGTCAAGCTCGGCGAGGCAGCTTCTAGATGAGGACTGCCTTGGATAGAAGATCCGACCGAGGACGTCTCTGATCTGTTGACCATTGAGTTGGAGCGACGGAAGAAGGAAAAGCGTGCAGTCGGAGTTGGTGCAGTCCCCGGAGTGCTAGCTGAAGTAGCCGACAATGGTGGAAGATCGCTGGTGTCGCCATTGGGGTACCCGGGAGTAGAGACACTCCTCAGCATAGGCGGCAACGGCGAGGTTGGGGGTTCTGGCTTCTCTATCCCCATAAGCTTCATCGTAGCGTTCAAGCGCTCCCGTTCTCTGCGATCCTCCTCGTCCTCATACGTTTCGAGCTTCCGGTCAGCTGCTGAAACCGGCCGAGCAACTTTTAACGTTAAAGGCCGCAAGTTCGCCGGTGGTTCAGACTTCTTCTCCCCACCGCCGAATATAGAAAAACTCTTCCAGTCGAATGAAAGTGACCGCCTAGAGGTTCTGGCAGAAGGACTAGATGAAGCAGATGCATTGCTCTGGGGCGATGCATTTAGTGAGTCAAACGTCGTTAGACGTTCGGGTGCGGGAAGGACAGGTGTTGTAGCGGAAGCGGACGGAGAACGCGAGAACATAGCGGAGTGGGGACGGGTCTTGTTGGATGGAGCAGACGCGGGTTGCATGTGGAAGGCGGGTGAAGCAGGGGTGGGAGGTGGTTTTTCGTAATCGGCAGCCAGAACGTGTTCGAAGCCTTCTTGCGAAATGATTCTGTCAATGATCTTCGATGCATACAAAGACAACGCCTTATTTGCATCCTTGAGACTTTTCACTTCACTCCGGAGTGCATCAATGTCGATCAATGAAGTGGGTGCGTTTGCGCCTCCGTCTGGCGTAGAGGATTTATGGGCACCCTTCTTATCATGGCGGGGTTTCGAGGACGTAGCACGATCGTCCAAGGAAATATGCCCGTCCAAGATATCCTTGTTCTCCGCGCGACCTAGTTCGGCAGCCAGATCAAGTCCAGGACCAGTAATGGGAAGGTTAGCGAGCGATTCACCACGAGGAGCGGTGCTAAGAGAGCGTTTACGGGCATGTCGATTACGAGCATTGCGCGATGCTGCATCACTCTCCACAGGAGAGCGTTCGCTTTCGTCTATTTGTCCGAATTCTGGGTCAAGTTCAGGGAGTGGTTCCTGACTCTCTTCCTGCTGTTCCTCCGCAAGTTCATCAACGGGGTCGAGGGTGAGACGACTTCGACTGGTATGCCTGCTACCAAGGCTTCCTGCATCTGGAATACCTTCTTCTCCCGCGTCGTCGGTAGCAGAAGAGGTCTCACTAGCATCAGCCGTTATTGCACCACCCATCCTGAGTACATCAAACTGGCCGCTTAAAGTCTTCTCCCTGAGGAGTATGTTATACGATTCATTTTCCTCCTGCAGTTCGTGATTGACTCGCTTGAGGTCAACGAGTTGGGTTTGAAGGAGGTGTAGTGTGGACTGTATAGAAGCATGGGAAGTGGATAGAGTCGTGAGTTCAAGTTTGAGAGCAGTCATCTCAGCGGGTTCTTGTTCCGGGTCCGTCACGTCTTGCTTGCCCTGCAGGGGCGTATCTGGCATTTCACCTTCGTCAACTGTAACCTCTGATTCTGCTACAGAGATCATAGATGGAGATGGAGGAATAATTGGCGGTGGTATCTTGCGAGCCTGCGACAGCGATTGTATGCGAGACTTGAGATGCTGTTCATTATCATAGAAGGCTTGTCGCTCTGCCTCAAAGGTGGACGTCTTGCAAATTGCGATGACAGGAACCATCAAACAGATGATCAAGGGTGCAACAACTGCAGCTCACCTGCTCATTGTACCTCCTTTGGGTGTCACGTTTCTCTTTCTCGAGCTCCCGAACTTGATTTCGAAGCTTTTCTATAACCTCTATGCGAGCAGCCATCTCCTCTTCCATGCGACCCTGGTCGGCATAGAGCTCAGAAAGCCGACTTTCAGCTGCATTCAACGCGGAGGACAGATTGTCATTCTCGGTCTTCAGGCTAGTAATGGTACCGTCTTTATCCTGTATCTGTACCAGAAGCTAGGTGAAAGTATTAGCACCGGGATAAGATTAACAAGAGGTATCAAACCTTCTCCTTCTTCTCCGTTTCCGCCTTCAGAGATACAGCGAGGGTCTCGCGTGTCTCTCCAAGAGCAATTGGCGGAGGCGACGGAGCACTTTTCAAGGAAGCTCTGCGAGCAGCTGGGCCGCTCAGAGAAGATGACACACGTGGAGAGACTGCAGAGCGAGCTGTTGCACCTCTTGCTATGGAAGTGGGGGGAGGGGGAGGCGTAGAGCCCGCTGGGGATGACCGTCGTGCGGCTGCTGGGGGGCGGGGGGCGGTGGTAGCCATGTTATTGAGAGGTGTGTCGCCGCCGCCGACGCCAACGTCGAGAACGAGCAATGTGGACGTGCTGGAAATGAAAAGACCCTAACACGTTTGTTGCCACGCCCGACGGCCTCGCCATCAAACAGACAATTGCCGCCCATCACTCGACTGTCGCATTGCAACAATCACTATTTCCTTTCCTGGACATGGCCCACGCTATTTCCACGTGGATGGACCGACGGCTTGGCTCATACAAGTTGATCTGTGTTTCCTACTATCGTTTCACTAAACCCACATCACCACCACCCGCCATGGATCCATCAGTAACAGCAGAGGGGATGCTCGCCGACATACAGCGCGAATCATTGCAACAAGTAAGGCTCCCTTCTGTACAAAGTCGAATCAATACCATATTATATTCAATACTTGATCATGACTCTAGCTCTTGAATTACACGAGAAATGATCGTGGGTGACGCTATGGTTCTGGCTGTGGCTGCACATTATTAACACGAGGTCGGACAGAACTATCCGCGGTGCCTTCGCTGGATGTCTTCTTGGACGAGAGATTTGACTCGTGCATGCCGTTACACCGCGGCGACTTCGTGGAGATACAAGGACCATCTAGTTCCGGCAAGACGCAATTATCCTATCGCTTTATCATAAACTGCATATTACCATATGAAATTGGATCTGCCCTTTTAGGGGGTTGGAACAAATTTGCCGTTGTTTACGATACGGACAGCACATTCGACATCTGTAGAGTTCGTGCTCTACTCCGCTATAGAATCGCAAGGTTGCTTCCCCCCAATGGCTCCGATGCTGCGGAAGAGATCATTATAAACTCCCTATCCAGGCTACAAATATTTCGGCCGGCCTCGTCTTCAGAGCTTGCCATGTCTCTTCTACACCTCGAGGACTTCCATGCCACCAATGCGCACCTGCGAGATTCTGAAATAGCCCTCATACTTGTCGACTCTTTGAGTGCTTTCTATTGGACAGACCGATTCACCTCAGAGCAATTCCGCGGCCATCAAGATGCGGGCTCCATGGTGCAACCTCTTCAACAGGTCCGAGCCGCGCTGGAGCGAATCAGAAGCTTGTATGATTGCGTAGTCGTTTATACGAGTTGGAAACTACCTCCAAGGAGCAAACCCCTACCTGTTATGCAGCAACCTACCTCACTGCTCGATAATGATCCGGTACCTCAGCCCATGTTGCTTTCCGTTCAGTCGCAAAGCACGCATCAAAATACAGATTCTATCCGTCGGGATGCGTTGATGGAGACAGACGCAGCTCCAACAGATGGTGAACCCCATCAGCCGTTGGTTTCTGTGTCTGTCCCGCTGGTCAACCCGCAATATTCTGCGTTAAACATGCCGATTACTCATCATATAAGTCTCACTCCCGCATATCTTCCCCCCCTCCTCTCAAATCTACCGCTTGTTGACGTTATGGAGCAGGAAGAAAGAAATAGGATCGCTATCACGGATAGGGGCCGCGCCATAGAACTTGTCGTGCAGCTAGGGAACGGAGATGTAGAGAGGTTTTCTCTATGTATCTCTGCACGGGACGTAACGCTTGAGCCTACACGTACCAGTGCGTGAGTATATACGTGTATTAGTCGTCTTTATACGATACGCTATATACTCGAATGAGACCCCTCCTAGGACGTCTGGGGTGCTTTCCCTTAGTCGGAATCATCTTACGATCATGAAGAAGCAGTGTGCAACAAGGCAGACTGTGATCGGAGAATTATGACGGGCGTGTGAGAGCATGAATAATTATGAATACATGGACTACTACAAGACTGGTAAGTGACTGTTATAAGGCTACAATTTAGGAGTGTCCGGATAGAGAGTGTGGCTGGTGGTGTGTAATAATTTAATGGTAGGATAGTGAGTAAATGGAAGTAGAGGAAAGGTTGAGTTATGGGTATAACGATAGATGTTATATTAAAAAGACATTCCGAAGACGGCATCTAGTTCTGCCCTATATGCTTCCTCAACGGCTTTGCGACGAATGTTGCCCTTTGTCGCAGTACGGGGTAAAGTGCCCTTAGCAACAACAAAGATGAACTCCGCCGAGGTGATACGCTCGTGAAGGTACCTGCGAGAGTGGAAGTGCCGTATCCTACGAATGATGTCCCTCTTCAATACCTCCGGGGACACATCTACCTTGGGCTCCACGAATAACGCCGGTGATGGTCGCCCGTTCCCAACGACAATGCAATCGGAGACTAGATCACCGCACGTTGCGCGAACATTGTCCTCGATCGCCTTGGTATCGCAGCGAAGAGAGTTTTCCGACTTGATCCAGTCATCGTCTCGCCCGCGAGCGATGTAGTGACCAGGTTTTAGTTCCAAAAACAGGTCTCCGGTGTGGTAGTGTCCATCTGCGTTCCGCAGAGATCTATCCGGGCAATCGGGAGACGAGGATAGAATGACGAGTTCAAGTAGTTGAGAGTTGGCGTCTACGTGCTCCGATTTGTTCTCGGAGGCCGAGGATAACGGGAAGAAACCATAATCCGTTCCCTCGATTGGCTGGAGCAGTCGAGTATCTGCTCCTCGCCCTCCGACGGACAACAACATTGCTCCACATTCGGTATTTCCGAAGAGATTCCTGAGGAGAATCTCTTTGTCGTATGCCCATCTTTCATCGTCTGGCGGCAACATAAGACCGCTGTACACGACCTCATCGAGATTCTGGAGAACCCCGAGTAGTTTAGGATTGTGATGGGAGTTGCGGAGTTGGGTAGCGAGGAAGGTTGCGAATTGATTCAGTCGGTTGAGTCCGCAGCGAGTAACCATATCTATCAATTCGTCCGACGAAAAGGCGATTTTCGTCGGTTGGACCGTACACGATCCATGTTGTATGGAGCCGAATAGCATGAAGTTCTGGGCGATATGACACATAGATCCCCTGTACAACAATCAGTATCGACGTCTGATAGTAGAAAGAGAGATTAACTTACATCCATACTGAGACGTCCTGTCTCCCGGTATTCTTAGGCTTTGTCGTATGATACGCTTTTGATATCATCGCGTCAAGCCATGTGTAGTTACATGGCACAAGTTTGGGGGATCCCGACGTGGATCCCGAAGTATGGAAGATCACAACAATATCATCTCCGTTGACAGGATCCTCTCTTGGGGGGAGGACAGCCCCCTCGACGTCCTCTTCCCGCACCTCAAGGGCGACGTGGGTTGGGAGGGGACAATCGGAAACAGTGTTCGCGAAAGACGGCTCGTATATCAGAGCCTTCGCGTGAGCTCTTTGTAGTAGCTCGTAGACGACGTCGGGATTCGGAAGACGTAATGAAAAGAGTTGTGGAATGTATCCAGCTCTTGTCAAACCGTAGATATGTAGTACGTCAATATATGACATGCCACCAAGCCTGAAGACACAGTGCGTTAGCATATAGTGACAAATCTTACGATGAAGGCACATACCATAAGCCGACCGTAGTCCGAGGGGGTAGTCCATCTGCGGCCAACGTTCGAGCCCAATACTTGGCGTACAGGTCAACGTCGGACTTGAACTGTGAGTAAGAAATAGAAGACCATTCTTCAATCTCGTCCGAACCAGGCGAGGCGAGCTTCGGGACCTTGAAGACGGGGCGGGAAGGGTATAAAGAGGCAGTGGCGTCCAAAGCGGCGAGGTGTGTTCTGAGAGGCATGGTGAGTATGAGAAGACTTGTTAATGGCAGTATAGCACTTACATGACTGACTTTTATATGAACCTGAAAGGCGGGCACTGTCGAGTCACACGGGCGATGATGGGGCGGTATCATGTCGCGATGGCAGACTACCCAGCGCAGATGTTACAGTATGAAAGGCGTCAGGGGAAAATGCAGCGGAAACAGGGATAACAGGACCGCGCACACTTGGAAGTACAGCAATTGGGTGAGGTATGTCCCGAATGAGGAAATTGGTTAGGCAGACATACAACGAAATTGCCCCTCGAAGACGCTGTGGACGCGGAAACCGCCAGCATCCGAGAGATTGGTCTGCGACCAATGTTTAGAAACGCGGCAGCGCCGAACCGAGGTGATTTGGAGAGGGACAGTCGTACCGAGTCATGATTATACGGCACCAGCGAGCTAGGACCAGGATATGCACAGCACCTGGCTCGCCGTCGATGTCTACTAGCAGCCCTATGTGCCGTCCAGCACCGACCTTTCATGACTCAACCTCCGCTACCCTCGGGACAGCGATCACAGGATAATAGTATTTCGAGGATAGCCAATTCTGTAAGTTCCAGAACGAAAAACAAGTCAGAGCCATCCTGATCCACTGAGAAAAAGTACAAGGCCCATCGGGGAGAGATCCCGTTCGTGTGCCATATCGCAGTTGACGGTTGTTCATAGCAAAGTCGCTGTAACTTGATCACAATCAAGCGGTGATAACTATCATCAAGCGGGTGTGATTCCGCTAGAAACTATTGCCACTGAGTTCCCTTGTATATATTTGTTTCAAACTATCACAGGTTATCCTATGAAACGCCGTAAATCATAATGCTGTGAAGACTGGGAAAGAAAAAGGCGAAGTTCGTTCGTTGATCTGCGTTATATGCCACCAACAGCTCTCTCGTCTCAGCCCAACAGTATCCTTGCCCGACGTTGCAGTATCCTTCCTTGAAGCATCGGTTCCATCTAACGGCGACGCGACAATCCAAGTGAGCCTGGTCTTCTAATTCTTTTCCTGATTAGCAGGCACACCGCAAGGAAATGAAACAGTCTCGTCGTTAGCAGGTATGTTTTCCGTCCAGTTTCCGTGCTTACAGCTTCTTCTGTGTTTACCAAAGTTCAACACAGATACGAATCCCGGCACGTCAGTCGTCTTCTTCACAAGTCAACAGTTACACTTAGAGTTACTATCATCCGCAACGCAATGTTTCCAAACCTTCTCAAAGGGTCAGCGGCAGGAATGACTGCTAGGGGGCACTGGGCCGCAGCGGTTCCGACTCTGGTGATGAGTTGTGAACTCTAAGACTACGACACGCTGTTCTGCTTGCGGGAAACGGGCTGAATCACTGGCCGACGGATGCCAGGGCTCTCGTGCTGAGCATTCCAATCGCAGCTACTTGCATGTCCAGACAGGGTCTGTCGTGGATGGACACGGCGAGTTCGATTCCTTGAAGAAGAAAAACACATGCATGGCGGTCTGAACTTCAACTTGCACAGCACTCCCGTAGCAGTTCCACCGTGACCAGACACGCGGGCTGGCAGGTTTCCAGGCTCCCAGGATACCCGTACACCAGTTTCCACCTTTGGTCTGTAGTCTCGCTACTCAACGAGAGATTGTCGAAATGTGGAAGTCCCGGATTTTCTGGACAACACAAGATTATCAGCCCAAGAATGCAAAACCACCCTCAACTTGTTCCGCAGGTCACACTTGCCCATCGGGCACAGCCAGTTGCAGTCCTTCACAAACAGATGGTATCCCTTCAAGGTTCGATTGTATACACTAGAGTATTTAAAAAAGCAACTATGGTATAAACGATCTTAAAACCCAGATACTGATACAATGCCGAGCAAAATAATGATACTAGTATAACCAAATCCATAAACCCAGGGGTATAATCTGCAGCGCTCCAACACTGCCTCCGTCTAAACCTGTCATACATATGAATCAACATGACTCGAGCCCCGCAGCCGTACTCATAAGCCCTTTGTCTGGCCGCTAAAGGCGCATTCGCAGGCACCAACCCCCCTTTCCAACATCGCTGTGTCACCCATAGTCATACGGGAATCGACTTTTGAACAATGGTTGCGGCGACCCCGTCTACAGGGCAAGACGTTGCTGTGGGGTGTCCTGTAAGACGAAGATCTTGGCAGAACTCCTGGAGACGCTTGACCGCGACGACGTGTTCAGCGGGCATGCTTACGCCAGGAGTACGAAAGGAATTATCAGAGACCGGGATTGGAGAATCATAGATATCGGCAACCGCGACCACGTTGATGTGTGCTAGATCTTTGTAAAAAGCGGACTCGCCTCGCTCTACGCGGAGACTAAGGAAATCCTCGAGAGCCGAGCACATGTCGACTACGTCATCCTCGTGGCAGCGAACAGATAACTCCTCCACCGGAGATCCAGACAGCGTAGCCAGAGTATCGACGACATTATCGACAGGGAACAGGGGTGTGAGATGGATTTTTCTCAATTTTTTGAAGGGTGTCTCCTTCGGTTTCTCAAACGCGTACGTATCGGCGGAGATGGCAGTGTTCAAGGAGAACTCGTCGACGGTATGGCCGACATTGCCGACGATTCGTTCCGTGCAGACGCGGTTGTAGTCGGGAGTCTCGTGATAGCAACTTCCCAAATCAAGGAACTCCAAAGAGCAGCAAATAGGCGTCACGGACCACTTAGGGTCACCAAGGTGAGTATCGCGTATGCGTAGCTTCCTGAGAGTGGGCAGGCGGAGAAGCGATGGAAGAGAGAGTTCCGAGCCCAAGGAAGGGTGGGGTGGGATATCTTCATCTCCGGAGACGACGGGTACAAATGGATATGCGCCGATGAGTTCGGGGGCATGCAAGGCTGAGCGAGTGATTCTATCCAAGGATAGCTCTCTCAAGTTGGGAACAGAAGCTGCGATAGCGACCACCAGCCTCTCGCTTCTATAGGACATTGAGAATCAGTTCATATGGAAACACACAGGCATTGACATACAGAGGAGTCTGATGCTCGTCACCGCAGTGATTGATGGACAGGACTGTAAGGGCGTCAAGAGCTTCGAAACAAGGTATCACAGCCTTGGCCAAAGATGTGTGTAAGTTGAGCGTCAACTGCTCGACCTGTGTGCATTGTCTGAGCAATTGCGTGAGTGCGTCCGACGTCGTCTGAGCCGTGGGCTCGACCCCGCAGGCAGTAGGCTTGGTGGTGATGGTGAGATGGTGGATGTAGCGATGGTAGGATGGCGGAACATTGGTGAGATAGGAGCGTAACGCCTCGTCGCTTTGGAGATCTACGATCTGAGGGCAAGATAGCATCAGCGTGAGAGAAAAGGGGGGAGAGGAGGACGAAAACGGACCCTCCACATTGCTGGGACGGCGATGGTGTAAGCCTCCTTGTTGACTTTTGCGAATGCACGGAGGTCTGCAGACTCGAGATGGTCGACGACAGAGAACTTCATCTCCGTCGGGAGGGTGTTCCAGGGAAGAGGGGCCATGCTGAAGATGTGTGTGTGTGTGGTGGGTGGTGTGATGTGCTACGACGAGGAGGATGCTGGGGACTATATAGTGAGAGTGTAGGCCGACTAGTTCGGCGAAGGAGAGGAGCCTTGTTGAAGCTACATAATTCTTCCGGCGTGGAACGGGAGATCTTGTCTCGGGCGGCTACCACGTCAAATGCATCAATTCCGCTGCTTTATCCCTCAGTTCCGTGACAGGAGCGGGGGTAAGCAGCCAGCACTCGCCAGAGACAGCAGCAATGTCAGCGCATCTCCTTGACTCCCACCACTCACTGCCATCTCAGTCGACAGTGCCAGCTTGGAAGTGCAGTCACAGCCCAGAGCTACCACCCAATTGAGTCACATAGCGGATCATTAAACCGCAGATATCTCTCGGAGTCGGAGGACTGTCAGAGACACCGGTTGGCCTTTGCCCTCCGCTTGTTATGTACTAGTACACCCCACAATAGATTGTCGCTCGTTGCAGCGCCCCCTTCGCTGTGTTGATCGAATCACCACATATCGTTCCTCGTACGAAGGGCAAAACAACAGCAGTGCAAAATCTTGACAGTTAATCAGTCCGACTCCGACTTGCTCGCAATTTCCACCTCTGCCCGAGGCAGCCTCGATAAGCCTGGCTATCTCAACTTTCAGCCTTTCGGCCCGCCATTATTATAATCCCAATTCCTAATGCTCCGAAACACGTCTCTGCATACCGTTGCGCGGGCCTTTCGTCACAGCACTGAGCTGGGGCTGAAATGCAAAATTTTCATTGCAAGAGCCTGTAAATTTATCTTGACGGATCCGTATATCTCGTTCATCGAGATCAGACCGAAGAATCCGGGATCCTGATGGTTCCACTACATCAACTGAGAGGACGCTGGACAGAATCTGATGATCGTATGTTCCCACTAGTACACGCCTCTATCAAATATCTACTCAGACGGCTATGTCGGAACTAGGTTGCGGTGCTGTAGAACATCTGAGAAGATAGCCGGCAACGTACTTGTGGTACATGCCAGCCATCAGAATAGTTTTGTCCTATCAACACAAAACTTGAACTCGACTCCGCGGGCAGCTGACTCTATTACTGTAAATCGGTACGTGGATACTACTAAGTTCATACAGCTTCTTATACGGATTATTACACACTCTTGGAAATAGGAAAATCACGCTCATGGAACCCACATGTGCAGCCTGTAGCTAAAACAACTTCCCAAGTCCCACAGTGCCGATCGGACGTTTACCTTGCCACTTAACGCTGCGGGCTACCAAGCGACGCCCCGCCGATGTGTAAACCTGCTCGGGTACTAGTAATGCACATCAACCACGCAGGGCTGTCTATGCCGGCCGCTCTCTATGTCGAGTGCATGCGCCGCACAGGCACCCCATAGCGGACTTCTCGTATGCAAAATGATTCATAATCTGCGAGTTTCGTAGCGCGGACGCGATACCCCTTTCATGCTGCGGAAATCGTCCAGTCATTCGCCCGCGAGTCCGCATTGTCCGCGTCGTCGTCGTACGCCACACATTCTAAACCTTCGGCTCTACTTATCGCATGCTCCGGTGAACCAACTTGGAACCCACCCAGTAATATCCGTCTAATACCAGCTAATAGCGTGAGCTGTTCCTGGTTCTCCACCTCGGTCTTGCCGGTAACTCAAAATAAAAATAAACCGTAGTATCCTCGCAATTGATATGCGGTGCGCCGAAGGGATGTACGTGGTTTGTGTGCTACTATCAAAATTTTCTATTGGTATCGGTACCTATGCAATCGCAGTCGCTCCGAATTCCAGCTTTAATGACAGCAAAGCCCGCAGTGTCACCACCGGCTACCTCGAACGCACTCACGATCGAATGCTGTGCATGCTTTGGTTTGCCGGCTTTTCACCAGACTTCGCGCACAAGAATACATCCTTCGTGACAGCTTCCGTGCAGAATAAACTATGTGTATCCTCAAGCGGTCCGCTGTACCGCCGAAGCGATATCACAAGGGTCATGTATCATAAGGCGTTGCCCTCAATTGGAATCGTGTTCATGGTGTTGTTACAAGTGTGAATACTTTAGATATATTTGTAACGTAGCGAGGTATCGTGAGGATGTGATGGAAGGGGGCCTCTAATTTCCCGAAGTCCAAGAAAGGGTTATATGAGGTGCCTAGAGTAAACGTTGTGAACTAGCGGTCCGGTGTCCGCGTTGCGAGCCTGACTATGAATGCATCGTGGGGTGATACTTGACCTTCTCGAATATCCGGTATAGGCTGATAATAAGATTGAAGCAGTACATGATGAGGCCAACACCCACGAGGCAGATCAGGGCGACCTGCTCGTTACAGAGTGTGCCGCCAATACCGTTGGTTCCGTTTATACCCAGAATAGGTGAAGGGCGAGGGAGCTTGTTGTACCAGGAGATACTAGAGTGAGATGCGCACGGAATAATGGAAGTGAAGAAGTTGTCGAAAGAGAGTGCCAATGCGGCGGCCCAGGCACAGACGAACACAACTTCCACGAGTGTATGCGCAAGTTTGCCTGACGTGCGCCAAAGCCCCAAAGGACGGCCGAAGTATTCCAGCTAGACGTGAATAGTCAGTCATATATATGAAGAAGAAAAAAGTGACGACGAAACGCACATAAATAGCGATCATCACATGTACAAGCGTAAGTGGCGCAAAAATAATAACAAGAGTGCTTGATATCATCATGAGCTCGTAATGGCTACGGACGCAGAAAGATGACATACGGAGAAGCACCCAGAGCACCTGTTATGCCGTGCTGCGCCTCTGTAATTCGTATTCGAATACCTATAGCCAAGGCCGAAGTTGTGAAAGTAATATTGACAAAGCGGAAAAGCTGTGAGGGCGACGTTTCAACTTCGCAAATTCAGGGCCGTGGAATGCTGACATACCAATGGAACATATGTATTGGTGAGCATGTATACCCGGATCCTCTTCTTCCGTCGCTGCCATCGGCTAAGCTTCTCGTTCTCGTTCTCATGTTCCTCGTTCGCAGTCACCGTGTTCCAAGCGGCTCCCGGGACTCTCGGAGTCCACGGAGTTTCCCATCCTGGTGTCCTTGTCTGTGCGAGCGTGGTAGGGGAAGAAGGCGGGGGAGGTAGATCTAAGTGAAACTGATCTTGCATTGCATATGGCCCAGCATCATGCAGAGGATAGGGGCCTTCTGCAACTCTATCTCTTGGTACTCCTTCGTTGTCTCCAGATCTCCGAGTGATTGTGTGAGTCAACCAAGCAACAGACAAAGAACGCTCTCTGCCATGCCTTGCGGCGTTAGCGGCTAAGGGCTGACTTCCATCTTCGCCTGGGCGGTGTCGCGTGAATGCCCACCAGCGAGAAGGCCCGGCACTGCTGAGGTCCGCGGTGGAGGATTGATAGGATGCAACGTCCGACGGGCGGTGTTCCGCAGGGCGTTGGTCGGAGAGGCGCTCCCTAGATGGAGACGGAGGGACCTCCTCTTTGGGAGAAGGCGGTTCGTCCCGAGCCCAGGCTAATTCATGGGACGGGTCTGAGTGCGTCAAGGGACGACAAAGACCGAGTAGACTCACGAGGGGAAGTAATTACCGTTCTAATGGAGGCTTGCGGCTGAAAACTACGAATGCTGCGAGGATGTGACCTGGAGAAGTTTGAATCGGAGGCCGACGGGGGAGGGGATGCAGAGCTATTCAGAGCACTTGCCATTGCTCGCTCTGGGAGAATGGGCGAAGACGAAAGCCAGACAAAGAAAGGAGTGACAGTCAAGGCGAAGGGATAAATCGGTGTCCACCGCTAGAATATGAGTTACTGGCCATCGCAGCAGCCGACGGCTATACTAGCTTGAATCAGGAAGCGCCCAACTCGCCCTTCTTGCAGACACCACACCCTTCCTCTCTCTAATAAATGGAAGAATCAATTCCCTCAATATCTTCTGGAGCCGTGGGCTCTCGCTTTATCACTCAGTCTGAACTCGAGACCGCAAAAGCTAGACGAGACGAGCAGTGGAAAGCTGCTTATGCCAGGTGCATTGCCGGACCCACTCGGACCAGGAGCCGCAGTACACTGAGCTTCTAAGTTTAGGCTTGGTCAAGAACCGCCGCCGCAACCAGTGGAGGATGTATTCGATGGAAGAAGCTTAGCAGAGGTGTGCATCTTATACTACTATTTTATCGGTCCACTCGCTAATCCTTACACAGAAATTAGCGGCCAACAAAGTGTGTAGCCCGTGTTCCGTGCCCCGCACAAGAAATTTATGCATTTTAGGCAGCTAAACAAGAGGAATGGGAAGAGCGAAATAAGCTAGGTAAAAGACCTGGCATCTGAAACGAGTTACCGATGGCTTAGGCATGCATAGGCAACCAATTTCGTGCGCTAGAGGAAGATGAAGTCCTCTTCCTGGATTCCGTGCTGGAGAAGCAGCGGGAGGAGGAGCGAATAAGAAAGGAGATGGACGGAGAGGAGTTGAAAAACTTTCGACAGTGAGTTACTTCTGGAAAGTGCAGTCTGATACATTCACTTTATTCTCGTAGAGCCGTCGCTGCCCGGGAAAATGCGGCAAAACCTCCGCCGATAGTATCAGAAGTACTGCCAGCTGCCCCTAGCAAGACCAAGCCTACTACCGTTACATCTACCATAGCCAAGAAGGATACCAAAAAAGCTTTGAAGGGCGTACTGGTCAAAAAGAAGTCGAAACCATCTGCGGCTGCGAGCCCCACCAAAACTAAATTAAACGTTGGAGAGAGTGAAATCAAGCCCACAGCGGATGCCGATGTGCTGCCCCCAGCAAAGCGCCGTAGAGTGACAGAGCCGGAATCATAGTATACAGAATTTTCGTATGGGGGAATCGTACAGATGCTAATACTACTGGGGACGAATTGTATGAATTGTATTATAATGCTTCCGCTGTATGTATTCATGAGATGGTCAACCTCGCCTAGTCACTGGGCTTGGAGTAGGCGTCCAGCGCACTCTATTCAGGTCTTTCTCTTTGGCCTTAGAACTACCCTCCCACCCAGCCATCACTCCCATCGCTTCTGCGCGTCTGGCAGCAGCGGTCCCCAACGTAGTTCTATCCAATAGTCTCTTCGCCGCAGGCGTTAGGCTGCCCTCTGTTCTTCTCGGGGTCCACGAAGGTGGTGGCATAGACCCGTTTCTCGCGAACCCTGCGGTTTTAGTTCGGGCGGGCGTTCGGAGCCCAGGTAAACCCAACAGTTCAGCTTTCGCTCGCAAACTCTTGGCGGCAGAATTCGATAGTTTCTGAGAAATCCGTTCTCTTGCACTTGGGGGTTGGAGTTGAAACAGACTGGACGATGGCATTTCCAATGACTCGGCTGGATCATGCGACTGTGACAGCACGCGAGGCGTCGCGTTCAAGGTGCCCCAAGTCATCAGCTGCTTGACAGCAGCAGGTCCCAGTTCGGAGGGGGTTGGAGAGGGTATAGAAGGGACCAGCGAAAAATCATCAGCTGTCGGTGACTTGGGCCGGTCTATGATCAAATTTAGTCAATATAGACTAAATGCCGTGAAAGAGCTGGAACGCACACGGAGTACCCGTGATGGCAGCATTGATACGGCTCCGTGTAGGACTTGGAGGGGCACTTATACTACTGGCTGGCACGTCGTCCTGTTCCGGTAGACGAGTATTGCCATACTTGATTATCCTCGGCGGGGGTGGCTTGGTATCGCCCGAAAAGTTTATGGCAGGTTTGGGGTGGTATGGCGATGCATCAGCATCTGGGGTGAACATAAGCGCATTTCTTGCCTGACTCGCTTTAGTATAGACAACGCGCTAGCGGAGGAGTAGTCGTACCTTGAATTCCCATCCATCCACCCCTGCCGGTCGAGTGTCTTTCTTCGGTGCCATCACATCCACCACTTCCTCCGTATCACCCCTTGAAAATTTCTCCCGCACAACCACCTTTCCTGCCTCTCCGTCGGCCTGCTCAATTTCGCTACCCTGAGCTTTGATTCCCTCCTGAGTTCTGTCACCCTCTGACCCATCGGTCAATAACCCGGCAGGTGTCGGAATTTCGATTCTAAATCTCTCCTTGACACCCGTCCCTGCCTGTGCCTCAATCAATAGCCTCTCCCTCCCTTCGAGCATCCTGTCTCTCTGCTGTTCTACCCGCTTCTGTGCCTCCCAGGCCCAACCCCATTTCTCTCTCCGCTTACGGTTCTCATCGTCCAAGATTTCTGTAAAGCTAGAGTTGTCTTCGGAAGTGTATCGGGCTTGGAAATTATCCAAGTTCATGTCAGTGTCGTACCGCATCCTTTTCTGAGGAGGCTCGCCGCGAGGGGTCCGCAGCGGTGTGTCTGAGGGGCCTGCGGCAAAGGGTGTCTGAGAAGGCGTTTGCCATGGGTATGAAGTATGCGTGGTACGGGGTGTAGATAGCTGCTCCAGTCTACGGACTGAGGCATTGATCAGCTGTGGGTCTTGCGTACGAAGGGCGTCGAGATATTCATTGGTTGCGTCAAGGTGTACGAGGGAAGGAAAGAAGTCTCGAGCGATGATGTGAGAGAGAGCTTCTGTGTACTCGTCTTCGTCCAAAATGACCTGCTTGTTGAGAGAATGAGCAGGTCCTGAACTTGAAGATGCGCCTGTAGTTAATTCCATAGCGAAATCAGTCTCGGAAAGAGTGGCTTCAAGATGGTAAGTAACAGCGCGCTATGGTGAGCCAACCTACATTTAGGCGCTAAGACATAATGTGGATGACTCGCACTTTTGACAAATAGCCTGAGGCATATGTATAAGTTACGACAGATTGCATCCAACAAGTAGATACAAGGAGACTACAGGTGAGAAGCGTGAAAAATGGTACCGTATAGTATGGAAAAGAAACTAGAAAGACATGGGGCCAGAACAATCCGTGATTACTATCTACAAAGGAACGTGCGCACCATACTAGCATCATGATCAAGAGACCCAGGAGGCTCAAGTCGATCTATACTTAACTAATGGACTAATGGACGATAACCGTAACATAGTCGTGAAAACAAACGTGAATATAGTAGTCGCATTATGAACACCGCAGGGTAATATGCAGGAACATCTCTCGTTACGGGACAAGACAGGCATGCGGCTATTTAGACAGTCAGAACGCAGTACTTGATATCAGAGAACTCTTGCTTGAAATTGCGTACCATCAAAGTGATATCAACATGATAAAGACGTTAATGGGGGAGGAGTATCGCAAGCGTGTACGAATCAAAGCCCGTGCCTGCCAAACAACAAGGATGCGCTTCCCGCTCTCCCGCGAACTTGCTTCACCTGGGCGTCCGAGAAGTCATCACCACTCTTCTTCACAGTGGGGCCACTGTACGTCTCCCTCTTTGCCCGGCTAGGAGAACCTAGCTTCGGTGGTGGTTTGTAGAGAAGCGGCTCTTTCGAGCCCAGCGAAGAGCGTTTGGGCTGAGAATAAGCTCCTGATGACGGCCCCGTAGAACGCTTCAATCCTGCAGTGCTAGCGTATAGACCTGATGTGGGCACCGGAAGAAAAGTAGGTGTAGAGGGACGTGAGATAGGAGTTGGGATAGAACTGGCAGTACTGGTAGTTGCATTTGTGCTAATGCTACTTCTACCGTCAGATAGTCGTGAATTTGGCCGTCGAAGACCACTGGGCATATGACTTTGAGATAGTGCACTAGGCACTCGACTTTCCGAGGACGATGGGGGAGACATGGAACTAGAGGTGAGTGGACGGAATGCAGATGGGGCGGTTGGGCCCGATAGTCGGCGTAATTCCTTCTCTTTGTCTCTCACAGGCGACGGGGAATCCTCCATGATGAGTACCCAGCCAGAAGCATCGCCAACAGGGGTGCGCGACTTTACAACCTCCCTGTCCAAGCTTTGTCTCCTCGGCTTCAGAGTCACTGTCTTGTCCGGTGATTGAGAATGAAGAGATGAATTTGAGCTGGATGCAACAGAGGAAGCAGCGCCTGAAGGACCCGCTTTCGGCGGTAGCGGTGGAGGCATGGCACTAGGACTGGCAACGGGGCGATTGGTAACGCTACCCATCCGTATCCGAGGCACTCGTGTATGAATCTTTTGCTCGAGTACTTTGACGCGCGCACGCATTTCTGAAACCATCTGAACACCTTTACTTCGGGTGGACGCAGCTGCAACACTACCCGCAGTGCTAGAAGTGGTACTCATGGCCGTTGAATTACGAGGGGGCGGTGGCTTGACAAGTGGTGTGCGAGGTGTTGTACGTGTTGGCGTCATATGTGTGAAAGGAATAGTGCTGGAGCGAGCAAGTGCAGGTGGAATACTAGTTGGTGAAGTCGTGAGCGTAGGACGCTGGAGGCCCGATCTGTGGAGAGCGGATGGACTCCGGGAAGATGAAGGCGTTGAATGTTGCATCGTATGAGAAGCACCAATAATACGCGGCAACTCCTTCATAGAGGTGGGTGATGGGGACGTGAGATCGGATAAGCGTAACTCAGGTGGTACAGGTATAGATGTCAAGGACTCTTCCTCGTCCGAGCAATGAGAAGTTGCAGACGGCGCTGCTGATGGTGGAATTTCGACAGGAGCTCGATCATGGGCAGCTGATAGTTGCTCCCTGAGAACGCCGATTTCTTCATTTGCGTCTGGAATATATGCGGTGTTGAAGATAAAAACTGAGCATATAAACTAGTACCACGCACCTCGAAACTCATCCTTCAATCGTTGAAATTCCTCCTCAACGTTCGCCTTATCAATAAGCTCGTGCTCAAGAAGAATTTTCTCCTCAAGGACCCTGGAATACCTCTGCTCTACATCTGCCAAGCTGGACGATATTGCACGTTCGTTCCTCTCCAAATCATCATTACCCATCTCCAAGTCACGCAGTTGTATCTTGATGGTTTGATATTCTTTCCGTAATGTATCAAGCTCCCGTTGCAAGGAGGTTGTAGTCGTATTATGCATGGTCTGTAATGTCATGAACTTCGACTGTGGGGTCAAGTTCATTAGCATATACTATCTCAAAGAAGAGGAAGCATCCGCACCTTCCAATCATCTTTCTCATGCTCAGCCCTGGACACCTTTATTTGAAGATCCTGCTGGGCCTTCTCTGTCCGTTCCAGTTCCCGCTCCAACTCCTCCTCAAGCTCCTTACTAGAGACCTGAAATTCGTCTAGTTCGGCTCGAGTCTCCGCTAACATATCGGCCACCTCGATATACTTTGTCTTCCAGTCTGTAGAGGAACTAATTTCACGAAAATAGCCGTCAGCCTAAGAGTCATTGCGCATGTCCGAAGAATCGTACTCGGAATCGTCACGAGGAACAGCCAATCTGTCATTATACCGGAAATCGTTGGCTTGCATGACAGCCGTCAGGGCGGGAGGGACAGGACCAGAAAGTAGGACCGTAGGGTATAGAGGAATGAGAGTAAGTTGCAAGTTCAGCCTCTCCGAACAGGTTCAATTACTGGCGCGTTGCCACGCGGATGAGTTCGTCTTTTCCTTTTCTGGCCGCAGCAGCCGTCGTCCTAAGCCTCTTTCATTCAGCTGTCCTCATTTCACCACACACATAAATGTCTCAGAGTCTATCCTACAGTGATTTGCGTATCAAAAAATCGACCTCACGATCATCTATTACAACAAGAATCACGCTAGAATAATACATTGGAAACGACTCAAAGCATGGAAACGGTAGCGCAGTTCGTGTCCTTAGAATCCCTCTGGTTTTGCGCATTTGCGTTTCTCAGTCCGCCCAGTCTTGGAGCAACGCATTTCTTGCCAAGAAACAGGCTCCATTGTAGCACCTGGCGTGGGGGTGGCGTAAATCAACATTGGCAGATTACACAAGACACAACAGGACATACCCGCTTCGCTCGTAGCAAAAATCACACCTAGATCATTTCGAGCTGTTGTCACATAGTAGTTGCGAGCATCTCCCAGCGATATCTGGATAAAGCAACATATGAGGAATGCACTAGCTATGTGGCCGTGTATCAAACTCACCACTACGCCTTTAACGACATCTCCACCGCGGAAGCAATCTGCAATTTTTACTTTGTCCTTTTCAGTTGCTCTGATATCTTGCACCCGGATCACTCCTGTGAACTCTTCTCCTGACGGTAAAGGAACGCCGTCCACGACGGTAATGGATAGCACAGCTTGCAATGGTGAAAGCCTGGTGACCGTTCCTAGTACGATTGAATTCGGGGTCGGTGGATGCGGTCGAGTTCTGGAGATTGCGAGAGTCTAGAGACACAAAGAATCCATGCGAAAGAGGCGACCATTATTGATACCGCCGAGGAAGTGCATGAAGATGAAGACCAACAGATCCCTGATATTGAGGCATGCCAACTATACTTGCTCTGACTTGACCATCGCGGGAGTATACTCCGCCACCGAGTTGTGGGACAGGTCCCCGAGGTATTGGAACGGGCTGGCCTGGAAGTAGAGAGGTGCTAGACATACTGAGTGGTAGAGAGTAAGAGTTTGAAGAGTAAATAATAAATAAAATATAGACGGGTGAACACGGACCGCTGATTTGTCTCTATTTTGTTTCTGACGCGCTACGTCTACGCTTACGCCCAAACTTGTTGGGGACTCGAGTTCACGGTCCTCTCTCTTTCTCTCTCCTCAACCACCCGGTTCCAACACCGTCAAAATGGCTTTCTCGCTCGCTCGCACCGTACTCTCCCGACGTGAGCTTTTTATTCACATCTGTATGGAACAGGAAAGTTGAAACCTCCATAGGTCTGCATGTTTCCGCGACCAGGCATGCACTGACAAAGTTCACCATGCCTGCTATGAGCCCCACCATGACCGAGGGTGGCATTGCCCAGTGGAAGAAGAAGGAGGGTGAATCGTTTGCTACTGGCGATGTCCTTCTCGAAATTGTATGTCTCAACAGGCGTGTATCTTCAACGTCCGAGACTCATTTGGTTACTTTCGCAGGAAACGGACAAGGCGACGATTGACGTTGAGGCCCAAGATGATGGTATCCTTGCCAAAATCATCGTACGTCGCATACAGTATCCAACATTATTGAGATCTGACGACAGGCGAACGCTAGGCTGCAGATGGCGCCAAGGGCGTCCCCGTTGGCGCTCCGATCGCAATTGTCGGCGAGGAGGGGGACGATATCTCAGGCGCGGACAAGCTTGCCTCGGAGGCTGCAGACGAGGGCAGTAAAGCCAAACCCGCCGCAGAAGAAAAGGCGCCTGAGCCCCCCAAAGCTGAGCCGACATCGGCGCCAGCTGAATCAAAACCTAAGGAGAAGAGGGAAGAGCTGCCGACTGGTGACCGCATCTTCGCTTCACCTATTGCCAAAAAGATTGCTTTGGAGAAGGGCATCCCATTGTCCAAGGTGAAGGGTACAGGCCCGAACGGTCGTATTATTCGGGAAGACATTGAGAAGTACAAGCCATCGGCAGCTGCTCCATCTGCTCCTACAGCTGGCTTCCCCACTCCCGCTGCTCCATCACCAGACTATGAGGATATTCCCGTGTCCAATATGCGTCGTACTATCGGCGCGCGCCTTACTCAGTCTAAGCAGGAGGTCCCGCACTACTACCTCACTGCTGATATCAACATGGACAAGGTCCTCAAATTACGTGAGGTCTTCAACAAGTCTTTGGGTGAGAAGGACAAGGCGGCTAAGTTGAGTGTGAACGACTTCGTGGTCAAGGCTACCGCTTGCGCGTTGGTCGATGTTCCCGAGGCGAACTCGGCGTGGTTGGGTGAGGTCATCAGGCAGTACGTGTTCACTACTGTCAGCGTTTAGGCATAATCACTCAATCTGGTCGTAATATAGGTACAAGAAATCTGACATCTCTATTGCCGTCGCTACGCCAACCGGTCTTATCACTCCCATAGTTAAGGATGTCGGAGCCAAAGGTCTTGCAACGATCTCGTCAATAACTAAGGCGCTTGCCAAGAAGGCGAGGGACGGCAAACTCCAACCCCAAGAATACCAGGTACGTGTTTTAGAATGTTCTACTATAATTCTGTATCTCAAACATTTTCCTCGATGTAGGGCGGCACCTTCACCATCTCTAACCTTGGCATGTTCGGCATCTCTCACTTCACGGCCATCATCAACCCCCCACAATCGTGTATCCTTGCAGTTGGCGCCACACAACCGACATTAGTGCCCGCGCCTGAGGAGGAGAAGGGCTTCAAAGTGACGCAGGTCATGAAGGTCACGCTGAGCGCAGACCACCGTGCGGTCGATGGCGCAGTTGGTGCGAGGTGGCTACAGGCGTTCAAGAGCTACTTGGAGAACCCACTGACCTTCATGTTGTAATTTATTTACATGTGCTGGCCTTTCTACTATAGACTTGCTCGTATCTCGCTTAGTATACTAGTCGTTTGTGGACATTCACAGATGGCTATACATGACCGCTCCCCTATAGACCACTGGTAGCGTACGTCAATATCTTTGGTGGTAATTTCTAGTCCCGAGTGTGACTAAGCACGTGAAGCGTGACCGGGCGTGGGCCGCTTGGACGCAAATGACGGGAGCGTGCAAGTTAAACGGTATCGCGTCCATGGCCTTGTCCGAAGAAGAGTGGGTAGCAGAGCTCCTGCGTCGTATAACGGCGAAGCACGAGGAGAAGATGGCACTTGATATATCAAGAAATCAAACAGTAAAAGAGGTCAGTCATATTCCGACCACTAATACGTCGGAAGTTGATTGTGTCTTCCACTTTAGCTTGAAGCGTCGAGATCTCAAAACATCCTGTTGGAGAGACAGGTAACGACATTACAACGCGACTTAACAAATGCACTCGAACCCCACATTGAAATAGAACATTTCGTGCGTCGTGTCAATATCATTTGAGGCGTAAACATGTCTCTCACTGGCAACTTTCTCGTACAACACTCAGAAAAACAAGTACTCGCAACTTACGCGCGAATACGAGCGTATGAGTGAAGAGTATCGGGTCTTCTGCCAGCAACGAGGTCAGGCTTCGACAGCGGAAACTGCGAGGGAGATTGCAGCTGCGAAGACTGAGGTACGACTATGTTGGCTCATTTCAAAATGACTGACTCACATAAGGTTTGAATACGTAGATTGGACGGCTCGAACAAACCATCAAGGGTAAAGAGGATGCAGAGAAGAATCTATATATCCGAATAACCCAGCTCGAACACGACAAAACATGTCTCACTTCACAGGTAAGAATGTGAATAATTCTTTAGAAGTATACATTTCCAGTATATGCCATGTTTAGCTTGAAACTGCCAGCCAGGATAATCAACGTCTGACGACAGACAAGGAGGGGGTTGATACCCTCTTTGACAATCTACACGAGCGGTTTACTGAACAGTATGCCCTGCTGATGCAAAGAACATCAGAGGTAAGTCCATCGTCTGCGCCCGTTAACATAGCCTGTTTAAATTCTGCATAGTTGGAGGCCTCTGTGGCAGACGTCGACAGCCTGAAGGAAGCCGCGTTGCTACTGGAGGAGAAGGTCGGCTCTTTGCCCTCCTTCGACCCAGATTCAACATTTATTTTGCCTGTAGATATCAAGTTTAGAGGCTAGTAGCAAGAAAGCTGCCGATGAACAGCCTCCAGCTCCGCAACATCGCGATCAGGCAATTCAAGTGGATCGGCAGACCGTCGATATAGCGATCCAAACTGACCCGATACTAGCAGCCCCAGCCGTCCAGTCCAGACCCTTGACTTCAGCTGCAGCACGTCCAGCAGCACAGACTGCGAACGCGCCGCCGCAACGTCCAGCGCAGGCCTCCGAGTCGAGGCCTGCAAACGATGCGTACGCGTTCTGTTTAGCGTTCCAGCATTATCGTCATAAGTAATTTCTTGATTATAGAGGCAGACGTCGGCAACCCACTACAGGCAGAGCAACATCCTACTACGAACTGCCTCACATCCCAGCAGCACGACGACAAGTGCTTGAGGCTTTCCCAGAGGTGTACGTCCCCGCCGGATCAGCGGAAGACGAGATCGAATTTAGTAGACCCGAGCTGAGCGCGAAACTAGGTGGAGGTCAGCAGGGTGTCGACGGAAAGTACGAAATCCTTCCCTCCGAATTCTCTTCCTCATGGTTTTTGTTTTGTTTTGACATATCACGTCGATGTTTAGATTCGGTCATAAACTAAAGCCCCTTGCTCAAAAACACGAACTCTCGGGCTGTATCTATCCTCAAAGGCACCTCAACATATGGCTCCCACGAAAGCCTGGGGAACACGGTTACTTGTTCCTGGGTCTGCGAGGCCCAGGGAGAGACCACGAGAAATTCTTAACGGCAACGCCTCGGGCTATGTTCGTTTGCGAGGGTAAATCTAGGTGGCGTTATTACGGTCTCTATACCGCTGAGCGAAACCCGGAGCGGGACCTTACAATGGAAGAGTGGCAGGCGCTGCCAGATGAGGTACATCCAACAGCTCCTACTCCTGTCGAGGTGCTTTCAGTGTATTGACATATCCCCATAGTTTAAGCTTGGCGATAGCAGTTACAGCGCTATGACGTTGTGCAAACGTCTGGGAGGGTCTATATATGACTCTCTTTTTAAAAGTGACAAGCCGAACCACGACAAACAGGTCGCGGAGATTCGGACGGATTACGACGAAGGCAGACTTCGTGTTCCGTGCATCACCCTCCAGTGTGTTGGTTACAACGAGGAGCTCATTGCAGATCTGAAAAACGATGCGGCAAAATCGACGTCCTCGGGAACCAATGTGAGGAAGGTCACGCTGAGATTGGGCGATCCCAGTGCGCATGCTTCCCTAGGGAAGAGAAAACGGGCAGCACTAGCGGAGAGCGATTCTGAAGACAATCTAGACATTCCTGCTGCTCCTCCCAGACCCTCGGGCAGCGCTTCCTTAGAGGCATAAGCCTCCTTACTCATGCTGCGTTACTTACCTTCACTAATCAGTTTTTGTTGCTATCGTGGATTTCATTCTCTGTAAATATCGCTGATTTCGCCGTCTTGCTCTACAATTTTTCTCGCGCTTTCTGTTCTTTGTCGATATATTTATCGTAATGTTACATATCGTTTGTCGTCTATGGACCTAGTATTAGTATGCTCTGGTTGTCTTCCGATTTGCCCGCCTCTTAAATTGGCGATTTGCCCTTCTCAAACTGGTTCCACCTAGTTACTGCACTGCCAACTGGGATCTGCATATCTCCACGGCAGAGTCCTTCCATAGCTTCCTTAGTGAACTTATCGAGTGGCATCCAGATATTGCTGAGCCTTTCTGTATTGCCTTGATCTAGTGACACACGAGGTAAATGGTTTATCAAATAAGTTCTCGTATAACACAGCGTGGAAACGCTTACGGTCATGAAGTTCGGATTCAACGAGCCTTCATGTGAAATACCAATATTAATATAACACGCAGTGAGAGAACGGTGAACGGATGGCTCACGGAGGGAAAACTTCCATGACTTGGACTTTTGTTCCCTTCAGTTGCGTACTAAGGGACAGTGAAAAAGAATGCAGGGCAGCTTTTGTTGCGCAATAATTCGGTACCCATGTGGCGGGGACGATCGCTAGTCCAGATGTGATGGGAATAATAAAGGACGGAAGCCCTTTCTCCTGTTACGGTAGTGGTAAGTATTCCACGGGTTGTTTGAGAAATCCTGAGGTAGTGACGGTATTGGACTGACACTGAGTTTCAAGAAATGGGGCGTGAGGAAAGTAATCAGAGTTACGATGGAGATGTAGTTTGTGCCCAGTTCAGCCTCGAGCTCTGAAATACGATTCAGTGTACAACCAATTAAATTGCTAGACGGTACTACTTACTGTCCAGATCGATCTTTTCAGGCTCGTTAAAATTGAAGGTATGTTGAATTCCTGCCGAGAAAATGACCGTGTCCAGCTATCCGAAGAGGTTGGTTCAACTTGTACTCAAGTCCCTCTCAAGACCATGTTCCATCGGAAACGAGCGTACCTCTGGATATTCTGAAACCATCTTTGCGGCGAATTGCCTAAGTGACTCTCGGCCGCTAGTGGAGTCAATTTGTACACTCTTGATGCGTTTTCCTTGCGAACACAATTCGTTTAATCTTTCCTGCCGGCGGCCAGCTACGATCACCGTGGGGTGTGATTCGAGGTCGTGGATTGCGAGCGCAAGTGCACGTCCAATGCCAGACGTTGCACCCAGGACGAGGACACACTTTGCGTTGGTGATATTTGGCATGTCAGTTGAAATGGAGAGGTGTAGTTTGGTGAAGGAACTTACTGTCGTTGCGTCACTTATGTAGTAGTGTTGAACCGGCAAAGGACTTGCCGCGGCTTTCTCAGGGTAATCAATGACAACACGGCTGACGTTCTATCTCGGCGTCGCGCTCTGTCGGCGTAAGTGGGTAGTGGACTACGCATTACTGAATACTTTACTACCTTCCTGATTTGTACTAGACCAGTGGGTGACTGATTCGTAGTTGCCTCATCATGGTGATGGTGATTCGGAACTGCGCACCAGAAAGTACAGCTCGCGCAGTCCATCAGACACAGTTAGCTGACATACATCTCCAACAGCTGTGTTTAGTCTCGCCGAATTCGGAGAGGTTCTAACGGTGTGTGGGAACATTTGCCATAGCGTCCAACTTCCCCTTCTCAAATGTTTCCCATTTTCCTACTGCGTCTCCTACTGGGATCTGAGTGTCGCCGCGGCAAAGGCCTTCCATAGAGACCCTGGTAAATTCCTCGAGGGGCATCCAAGTGCGACTCAGTCTCTCTCGGGTGCCTTGATCTGCGTGAAAATTTTCATGTCGTCGTAAGACACCTAGTCATTGAATATTGGCAATTTAAACTTACGGTCGTGTAGTTCAGATTCCACAAGCCTGAAAATCGGCGTGAACTATCGATAAAATTAGCGATGAACGGGGTAACACTCACGGCGGAAATATTTCCATAACATTGACCTGGGTGTCCTTGAGCTGTGTATGGAGAGACAAACTCAAGCTGTGCAAAGCCGCCTTCGTCGCAGAGTAATAAGGTACCCATGGCCCTGGAACGATACCGAGGACGGAGGTGATTGGTACTATAAAGGAAGGACGACCCTTCTCCTAAAGAAACAAAGGATCAAACGGGGATGAAATAATGAGGATAAAAAACATACGCTGAGCTTCAAGAACTGTGGAAGGAAATAAGTAATCATCGTTATCACGGAAGTATAATTGGTGACAAGTTCTGTCTCAAATACTGTGAGGATACGTGTTAGTGTATATCACCTCGAAGCTACGAGGACATCTGCGCACGGTCCAGGTCAATTGTCTCCGGCTCCTCTAACTTGAAAAGATGTTGAATGCCAGACGAGAAGATGACGGCGTCCAACTGGGTCGCATGGGAAGTTAAATATAAAGCAGACCATGCACCGAGAGATTAAAGTACGACCTACTTCCGGATAATGGGTTGTGACATGAGTTGAAAATTCTTTCAGGGAGTCTTTACCACCGGTCACGTCGACCTGAACTCCTTTGATACGCTCGCTCTTTGGACATAATTCGTCCAATCTCTCTTGACGTCTGCCAGCAACGATGACTGTGGGCTTGGATGGTAAATCGTGAATTGCTAGAGCAAGCGCACGGCCTATTCCAGCAGTCGCACCGACGACGAGGACACATTTTGCGTCGTTCATGTTTGATGGCAGCGTTACGGAGAAGGGTGAAGATTATTATACTAGTGAGCGACGTCACGCTAAACGTCACACTGGAAACACTCAACCGCCAGATCTGGATCTCGTACGATCTCAATCTTGAATCTAAGATCGATTGCGGTCGTTCAACGTTCAGGCCTGTATGAGATACTTACTCGCCTCTTTCTCAAAGTACTCTTCATTCTTATTTTGTCGGGAATCAGACAATCTAGCCATGGCTGTACATTCTCAAAATTCAGACATTAACCCTCTGGCGGATATCGATCTGCCTTCTCCCCCTCTCCAATCCGAAGACTCCGCAGAAGTTGCAACAGAGCCATTTGATGAGACTCATATAAAGGTAGCTCCCTTACGCTTCAAAGACTAAACGTGTATGCTCAACCTGCCTCTGATTCCCAGAGATGCTTGGGTGAAGCAGAGGAACTGAAGCAAGAGGGTAACGACCATTTCCGTTCAAAACGATGGGATGAAGCTTTGGCAGCCTATCGAAGCGGGTTGGGACGCATACCAAAACGAAAGGAAAACAAGACTCGTCGAAAACCGACAGATGCTCAAGTGGATGATCAAGACGATCCAGGTACAAAAGGGGCGTCAGGCGGAAGCAGCGATATACAGGAAGTAGCTGCTGAACCGGAGCCTACGGAGCTGGAGGTCGAGTGTGCGAAAACACGAGCCGTCATAAATGCTAACATTGGTGCATGCTATGTCAAACTTGTGAGCTCTATACAATGTCACCGTTGCTCGCTGGTTAAAGGTACTGTCAGGGAGATCACAAAGAAGCCGCGGCTGCATGTACAGAAGGTAGGTAAATGCCTTTGGAAAGAGCTTCAGAGGCAATATCTCATAACATCCAAATCCATTAGCATTGCGTGACGATCCAAACTATGTCAAAGCGTTACAAAGACGAGCTTCTTCAAGTGAAGCCATCGACTCTTGGTCATCCCTCACCACTGCACAAGAAGGTAAACTTGTACTTCTCAGCTGTGTTCTAATCACAAACTCCCTTTTTTGCTCCCAGATTATACCCAGCTTGTGACCTTACTCCCGCCTTCCTCACCTCAAATAGTTGAGATCAAGCGGGCTCTACAGGCTCTCAAGCCCCGGATTGAGGCTGCGCAGAAACAGGAAACGACTGAGATGCTTGGCAAACTCAAAGGCATTGGAGACAGCATACTTGGTCAGTCTCGTTCATTAGCTTTTGGAATATAGGCACTAACACGAAGGGCTTCACAGGCAACTTCGGGCTATCCACCAACAACTTTCAGTTCATTCCGAACGGTCAAGGAGGTTATTCTATGAACTTTACACGATGATAGACGTATGGTGAGTATCCCCATTTGCTATACGGAACGCTTTATAATATGTATTATTATTCGTCAATGAACGTGAAGTTATTACGAAAAAATTCAGCATCCTTAAGCGGCCAGACCTATCACAATCCAGGGTAAGGAAAGGTAATCTATAAATTTTCCGATTACACACCCTTGCTATTAGCTTTCCCTTGATGAGAGCCATTGATACGGGTCCGTAGGTTCGTGAATCCCTGGACATCTCGGCGTTATCACCGCTTAGCCAGAAGTGGCCCTTAGGAATTATGACATGTTCTGTAGATGGAGCCAGTTGTCCAGTAGGATCCACGCAAATCACATCTCCGGGAAGACCAATGAGACGCTTGCAGACCATGCGAGTAGGGTCAAGAGGCGAAATAAAGGTAACCAGATCCCCACGTCGCAGACGTTCCCGTTTGATCATCCTGCTTTCGAGAACGGTTTCCCCAGAGACCCTCATGGTAGGTTCCATAGACGGTCCATCTACCTAGAATTCGATAATCAATGGTGATGTTGTGGGAAGTTTGAGAGATACACGCACGGTATGAATCCAACCAACGTTGTCAGCGAAAAGATGGACGGCACAGACGACATTTATGACCTGCATAGTCAAGATTCAGTGGATACAACTAAGAATCTGAGAGAAGTACGGACCCGCAGCCCTTTGAATCCCCACCGCTTGCCCACTGCGTTCCAGTTTGTGTCATGAACGTTGTGCCATACCTTCCGTGCAAACCCAGCTAGCCGCGACTTGTTCATAGAGAGAATCTCATTCGCGGCGTTCCAGCGAGGAGATATGAGTTCTCAGGTATGGGACTGGTCTGTGAAGTGTGTGGGTATGGTCAAAGGAAGGGGAGTGACCGTGAGGTGCGAAGGCTGCGAGCGCTTATCCAATAAATCTCCTGAAATTCGCTGAGACTTGGTTTCTTAACCTCTCCAAGTCATCTCAAAATGTCCTCGTTCAAACGAAGAATCCCCGCAACGCAAAAGACATTACCACCTGGCACCCGCCTGCTTTCGGGCTCATCAACTACATTCCTCACTTCTACCGGCATTCCTTCACTCGACGATATCCTCGGCGGAGGTCTTCCTCTTGGCTGCTCTCAAGTGATTCTAGCACCAGACCTTCATTCAGCTTATGGGGAGCTTACCCAGAAGTACTACGTCGCTCAAGGTCTCGCTGCCGCGCAGGATGTGTATGTAGTAGACGATGAAGGCATACGTTTCGTAGAAGAATGCATGTGGATGCCAGGAAGCGCGGCTAGCTCCTCTTCTGTCGTGGAGGAGAGCGAGAAGAACGGGGGCGAAGCGGGGGAGGGTCAGGATACCAAGATCAAGATTGCCTGGCGGTATGAACAAATGAAGCAGTTCCAGACAACTGTCTCGTCTTCGAACCAGTACGTTGTAAGTTAGGCTTAGCCTACGGTACTGGAAGAATTGAATATACATCCCCTACCCCTCCTTAGGTCTGACGAGGATTTCTGCCGGGTGTTTGACTTGACCTGTCGGATACCCGCTGCCGTCATCCAGTCTGCTGCCTCCAAGAAACAACTTGTAACCATCAATGTTTCGAACTCCAACCCAGAGGAACGACCATTGAAAGGGGTATTGAAGAAGCTCACTGAGCTTCTGGGTCCGGAGGACGCAGAGGCACCCGTACAGCAACCTGTGAGGATATGCATTCGCGCTCTAGGATCGGCCCAGTGGGGAGACGTCCTGCCACACGTTTGTGATTCATGCTTCTAATGGAGAATCTTCCCGCTTACCTAGTTTCTCTCAGGACATTTGTCACTTCCTCCACACTCTCCGTTCCCTACTTCGAAGCCACTCAAATGCTTCTGCTTCAGTCTCCTTGGCTCCGCATCTATGTGTCGACTCATGGGGAGGTCCTGGATGGATACAGAAACTCGGATGGCTCTCCGATGCATGCGTATCTCTTTCCGCTTTTACAGGTGTGTGTCTGATGTCGCGTACCCATATTATGTATATTGACTTCTCTCACCACCAGGCAATCCGTCACTTGCAGCAATGTTTCCTTCACACCACGGATTCGTCCACATACACAGTCTGCCGTCCCCATCCGGGCTATTGCCTGCAAGTGATAAATTCTCCACCTTAAGAGGGCTGACCTCCTCAGGCGAGAATAACCTTGCATTCAAATGTATGCGGAAACGCCTCGTTTTCGAGACGCTGCATCTTGACCTTGAAGGAGGCGTTGGAGAGAGGCGCACGACGCCTGCAGACACTATCAGTGATATTGGCCTTAAAAATATGCATGTCCATACACATGACGAAGTCCCTGAGACCGGCGCAGCCGGCGGAGCAACGGTCGAGATACAAATGGAGCAACTACAACATAAGGTAGCGCAAGTGTCTATGGCAGAGAACGTGCCTTTAGGAAACAGTACGAAGAAGGTGAAGCAGAAGAAGAAAGTAGCATTTACATCTGAACGCCCAGATTTGTACGACTTTTGAAAGAAATATCAAGGCCTCTGTGAGTAATAGCTTCCTTAAGAAGCTTGGTTCATGTCTCTGAGATCCATCCTACAGCTGCAGAAGTATATCAACGCTTCTGAGTATCTCGCTGCATGGAGGTGGTTCAATACAGCGTACTTATGGCATAGTAAGGATATCGTACCAATGTGGGACCCTTGATCAAGTGGCTATCACACCCATATCATGCAACACCGTTGTCAATTGCCTGCATTGGCTGGTCAGGAGACGAATCTGTGCGATGGCGTCACCTTGGAAGGATCCTGGGACAACTAACGGACCCCCTTCTAACTCTTCTTCGTCTCCGTCAGTCTCCTCATCCTCTTCATCGTCCTCTTCAGGCAAATTACCGAACTCGGCCCCTGTGCAATCCTCCAGGCGGACCTTCTGCCTGGCACATTGTGCCCACCACCTTTCCCACCTCTCGAAGCACACATTATCTGGCCCGTTGGCTGTCTCTAGATCCCGTAGAACCGTTCGACTAAGTAGTCTTACGCGTTCGAGCTTTGGGAAGTTACGTGTATTCAGAGCAGCAAAGTTAAGGTCGTTCGTACGGCGAGCGAAATTTGTAGTGAGGATGTCATGAGTTGCATAGTAGCCTACGCCAAATGCATAGCGCAATTCATGCAGTCCTATGGTAGTTATGTTTGGATGCGGACGCCGGACGAGTGCACTGGCTTCGTAGTAGGGGATGTCATCGATCGCCAAACGCCAATCCGCGTTGAATGCGAATGTTGTGAGAGACGGACAAAGATCTAGGATAGCTGGAACGTCTACAACTGGGATACAATTAATATCCAGGTACTTGAGGTGGGCACCGTGGGTTTGCAGGAATTCTGGTATATCGGCGAGTTCGTCGTGATGGCTGGCGAAATCTAGAGTAAGGCTCCGGAGACAAGGCAAGCTCCAGTCGACAGCCTGTTCCATGAAGTCGGAGAAGAATCCGCGTAGGGATAAACATTCCAAAGTCGGCAAGGTCAGAACGATATTGGATGCAGAGCCAAGGTGAATATCCTCAGTCTCCTTCTGCCCAAATTCCAGATGGATGGATTCCAGACAAATCAGCGACTCTAGTGCCCAGAATAGTCTAGCGAGCTGCCTCGACCGAACATGTATGTGGAGGACGCGCAACGACCTAGAACAATAGGTGGACAAGGCGTCTACGACGGGTGTGAAAGAGTCCAGTAACGACCATTCCACCACAAAGATTTGTAGCCCGCGACAGTGCTGGATTACGGAGACGAGGCTTAATTCCAAGTCATCAGCAGAAAGCGTCCCCCTCGGATAGTAACGCGTGATGTGAAGTCTTTTAGCCCACCGGCCAACGTAGTGATTACTATCCATAGTGGCACATAAGCGAAGGATATTGAGGGGGTCCTCAAGGAACAGAGATGCGAAGAGGTACTCGAGGCTGATCTGTCTCCAGTATTTGCATGTAGAGACGATTGACTACGATCAAAATTCATTGTCAGTACAGATACAATAAGAAGGGAATTTAGCACTTGCTTTCAGAATTGAATACCGCTTGCGCTGTAGGTTATAGGACACGTCCTGGGGTATACGTAGTGCCCAGCTGCCGTTGTCGGTTTTGAACCAGGAACAATCTGACATAGACGTCGGTAGAGAGGTAGAGAAGAGCACATTGTCTGAATCGGTGAGTGCATAATGAAATATGAGAATCCAAAGCTCAACAGGTAGATTGGAGGTCATAAGCGAGTTTCCAAGGTATGATAGCAATACCTTGCAGTGGGACAAGTTCAACTTCAACAACAAGTTGATTGTGTTGGATAGCGCCGAAATGCTATCACTCAATGTGGTCATACCCACGTGGCTTTTAGTGTTAGTGCTTCTCCCAGGTTTTCTTTCCAATTAGTAGACCCGCACCGTGACGGTGCCACTAAGGACATAACTCCTCACTCAAATATTACGCCCGGAAAACAGATCACCAACGAACACGATGCCGTTTGTTCGATCCATTGCACAGGTGCGTTTCACAGATTCAAAGAGCTCTGCCGAGGCAGGTGCAACGCAGGTATATACGCACCTTGGTCGTCGCTGCAACAGCTACTTACAAGTAACTTGGACGATCATTCTTTTTCAACGTCTCATTCCATATCCTTAGCATGGAATTCCGTACTTGATCCCGGTTCGTGTACCGCAGAGTCGTCCGGGCTATTAGATCGATCGGCAAAATCTGTCCTGAAAACTCTTAGTGTCGTGCAGTCCTCAAACTTTCAAACGTACGTATGGCGGCCATGTTTCAAATTCCACCTTCAAGTTCAGGGCAGCGTCGATGCTTGCAAGCCTGCTTCTCGTTGTCAGTGGTCTCCCGCCTTCCCCTCCGGTTTCCTCGTCTTGAATATGCCTCTTTCTCGTACGTTTTTGATGATCTCATCTACATAGTGACGCGAAGACATCCGTTCTTCTTCAGTCTGCGAACTGCGCTCTTTGCCTGGAAAGTATAATTCTATTAGCACAGAAGGGATCATACAGTTGAAGATGACCGGCCTATCAACGCCCAATTCCGAGTGCTTGGTATTCTCAATGTCTCGGTCTCAATTTTCCACCCACAATGGAAGCTTAAGGAAGCCAACCAGATGCGATACATCGAGTATGCGCTGCTGTTGCTCCCGTCCCCACCCAGATTCAACGTTTCTGTGAATTCGTCCAGGGGCAACGGTATAGGGAAAGGTTTATTCCTCGAGCGCTCATAACGGGAGTCGAATGTCCAAGCGCAGCAAGGTATTGAGAGATAGCCAGAAGCCGAGTGCATAGTCGCCAAGACAGGAACCCATGGTGTTAGTTCATCTGCGTGGTTGCCAATAAGGAATACGCCGGGCATAAGATAAGGATCGTCGGTCTGTGACGTTGTGGGGTCAAGGGCAGTGACGTGCAGATGCCGTTGAGTGGCTTCTGGGTAAGATGCCCAGGATGTACGAGCCCTGAGGTCAATACCATGTCCTTCATACCCTTCTGCGGTTAGGATGTGCGTGAGCAGTCCGTTTCCGCATCTTCGAAAACTGATGAGTTGGCAGTGACAGGGAAGGATAGCTTGATGGAATTACCCTAGGTCGAGGAACCCGGTAGGAGGGCGAGGCCAAGTTTTCCATGGCTCCTCTGCAATGGCTTCTACTCCCAGCGGAGCAGTTTTTGGACCGTACATGTCTTTCCATAGCAACATCAGGAAGGTGGCAATCCCGATATCCTGCGCAGCACATTGATTCAATCGATAACGATACGATAGAAACAGATATGACATACCTCAAACACATGTTTCAAAGGATCCGTGACTTCCTTCCACTCATTGACGATATGCTTATGACGCTCTCGCATGACCAGATATAGGTCTTGATAGACCTCCCTAGGCACAATACAATCGTGTACAACCCTTTTCTTGTAATTGACCATCGCGCCCCAGCCATACCGGTGTAACGTCTCAAGTAGGGAAAGACAGGTTCGATACAGTCTGGACCCCATATCGAGAGGCGTGTCCGGTAGAGGGACCACCTCGATTTGGAGCATGGGAGGATCCCCAGCTAGAATACGGAATGCAAGATGAGATACCCTTGGATGATAGTACGGCAAAGGAGATTCTGGTGTCACGATCGGCGTTAGGAGTAACACTGAGGGGATCCCGTCTGCATCTGCTGAGGCCGTGAATAGCGTACAGTACTGTTCGAGTGACGTATCTCGTCCTGGTCGTCGGGGTAGTAGTTTTCGATGTACGACACGTGTCGGACGCAGTCCATGTAGCGCAGGGATGCTCGAAGGAATATCCGGCTCTTCAGTTGTCTCAAAGATCGTCTCGGATCGCAAAATCAGGGTCGAGTTGTATTCGGGATGATGGATGAGCTGAGCGACCGCGGACTCAAACTGAAAACAATGAAAGTTTGGTTAGCATGAGATGTTAAAAGAATGAGAATACCCAAATAGATCTTACCAGCTCGACTGGAAACCCTGCGATACAGCGGATAAGTGGAACCCAGGTATAAGACCCGTCCCTAGTTACGATTGCAGGCGCAGTTGCGCCATCTGCGATATCGCAAGGTGTAGGAGAGAATGGGGTACGCAGTTGCGCCATGATCACTTTGCGTACTACGGGTGCATTGGTAATTATTTAATGCCAGTGAGGGTGAAGTGATAAATTTTTCACATACCAGAGATGTTAGAGTACCAAGTTCTTCGTCCAATGACAATCTGGGAAAGACAGAGACTAAAATTCACTGGTGAAGTAATATATTTCTGTCCAAGTTGACGGTTCCGTCGATAACCTTAATTAGAATTTTGTGGCGCCGGATTTACAGACGGGCGCTTTTAAGTTAATTTAATTTAATATCTACTCTTATTTATACCCCCATCTACACGAACAGTCCAAACCACTGCAATAGTCTCAGCATACTCAGCAACGAATGATCCCTGCGCTGTGTAGAACACATTATCGATTCAGGGTACTCGCTATAGCTACCAAGGAGAATGTACAATTGCTACAAACAGACGACGACGTTATTTAAATCACTAGTACCATAATTTATTGAAATCAATGTTGGTTTGTAGTACAAGCTGAATCCAGATTCCCAAAGACAGAGAAGACAGTATACTCATTGCTCAGAACTCTTGATACGGCGGAAGCTCTCCATCGTGGTCGTCGTCCTCCCTCGGCGGTTGGTGCCCACTGGCAGCACTTCCTCCCTCTCGGAGAACCCTCTCCCGTTCTTCTCTCTCCAACCTCTTCTTTTCCTCCTCGGCACTTTCATATTGTGGATGCAACGAACTGTCATGATCGCCTCTCAGGATCCTCTCGCGCTCCTCGCGTTCGAGCCTTCTCTTCTCACCCTCCGCGTTTTCGAAGCGCGGAGGTAGAGCGGGCGGTTGCTGACGAGGAATTGTGGGAGAATGTGGCCTGTTGTTCAACAGTGAGCCGCTGGAAGGTCCGGGTCCATCAGGACCTGCACTCTTCGGTACACCAGTCTCAGCCACAGTAGGCGTCACAGACGGTATTTTGATGGAGGGATCCGTCGGATTTGGAGCCACCATAGCCGACGCGGCGTGATTAGAAATGGGTATAGGAGATGGCGCCTGGTTGAGGTTAGCGGGGTTTAATGGAGGGGATATTTTGGTAGGGGAAGAAGCCGTAGCTGACCCGCTCTGCCCAGGGGCGGTCGCGATGGGCGTAGGCTTGCTGGCCGACAAAGGCGACGAGATAGGATGTGACAATGACGGTGACTGCGATAGATATGATTGACTCGGGGGACCAGGAGGTGGAGCGGTGGCTGTTGTGAGTGGAGGGGTAATGGGGATATTGCCAGTGGCAGAAGGGTCGGAGAGACCAATGCGAGAGAGTTCTTTGGCATGAGTCTCACCAAATGACTTTGTGTGCTTTAGGTCAGCTGCAGATGGGCTGCCTACAATAAGTGTCACATTTCCTGGGGAATAGTTGTCCAGTGCTTTCTGCAGTGAAGCACGAGCAGACGCCGTTGTTGATGCACCATTGTACGGTCGAGTCGGCGAAGGAGGTGTGGAGGGCAAAGCAGGGACGATTGCGATGCCCGCTTGGGCCACCATGGTGAGTTTCTCTGCATACTATGTCGCGATCACGTTAATACTATCCACTTTTGTACAATTGCGAATCCTTACCTCTCGGACGGCCTCCCACTTCAATTGTTCACTTTCCTTGACAGCTTTGCGCTTCAATATCTCAACTTCTCTTTCAGCTTCGTCATCCTCCTCTTCCGCTCTCTGCAATTGGGCGCGAAGCTCGGCGAGTTTGGGTTGCTGATCTTTCCGCTGATCATGTTCAATTCGGGCTATCTGATTCTGCAAGCCATTGCGGGCGTTGCGGCGTGGTGCGAGTGCATTTTCAGCATCTCGTAGAGCCTTAAAAGGAGCGCGTGCGGTGTTGATCTTCGTTGCGAGGGTGGCAGAAAGCTGGCCTTGGATGTAGTTTACCCATCCAAGACGATCAGTTACTGTGCGCGCAATGGAATCAGTTTGGAGCTAGGCACATGACGTGGTTGTGACGTACCATCTTTTAAATCGTCCTGTTCACCCTGGCCCCACAGATACAACTCCTTGCTGTTTCCTTGAGCATCGCGCGCAACGTTGTCGTAGTCAATTGCTACACCCTTCCCACTGGTGATAATCTTCTGCACAGGGGTGGTAGAGCTCCTAAAGGAGGGATAAATGCGACAGATCGCATGTAACGAAGCTGTGCAACAACGTACGAGTATTGCTGCTGGAAGGTCCTCAGCTGGTGGTGAAGAGTTTCAAATGTATGTGATTTCGTGATACCGGCGAGTGGACCTCCTCCTGGAGACTGTCCGGTCGCTGCTGATGATTCTGGGGTCTCGGGTCTCGGAGACGAGCCGGGAATGTGTCCTGCGAGAGGCGTAGCGTTGACGGCAGATTGGGCTTTATCCTTCAAGGCTGAAAAGAAACTAGACATGATGTTGTTGTGGTAAGAGAAAGGGAGTTGTCCTGGCGACAACAAGCATTATATAAGAAAGACAGGAACTGCTGCTGGTTTAATTACACTACGTCATGTACCCGCAGCCACTCCTCCATCAAAACCTTATCTTCCCACGCAGTGCCTACAGTGCCTCCAGCGGTTACAAGTTCAAACTGAGGATTTCGTAGTCAAATTCAGACTCGTCCTCTACCCCAAAATCAGGGGAGATAACGTCCATGATATATCTGTAATGAAGGAATAAATGTGAGCTACCTCGGATGTGACAATCCAAGCAGAGAAGTACCCCATCCGAGCATAAAACACGCGAGCGGCTGTGTTGGCTATTTAAGAACCACGCAGTCAGTACCGCCACTTAACGAGCAGTGATCAAACCCGCCAGACCTTTCAAGCAAGTCAACATAACCTTCTCTACGCCCCAATCCTTGGCAATCCGTGACAGCCCTTGCATCAGTAATCGACCAAGCCCCAACCGTCGGAAGCTTTCAGTAATCTGCACTTCATAGCTAACAACGTCGTGAAGTATTGTGGATACAAAAGTAATCCCAGAGTGACTTGCCAGTATAAGACCTCTTCGTCTTCCTCGAAATCAAACCGGAACATGCTAAACGCTGCAATGTTCTGTTCATCTCGTTGCTGCTGCTGAGCTTCGTCCTCGCGCTGCGGAGTGCTGTACACTATGACGAAGCGAGAGGCTCTGTGGAATAGCTCCTTCTTCTTCTTGGATGGTGTTGTGGCCATTGAAGATTGTGACATGCTGCCATAGTGACTCTCAGACCGCGGTTAACACGGGAGAAATGCGATGAAACGTACAGGCCGTTCATGTTGCTCTCCCAGATGTTCCATATCACTTCACGTTCCTTTTCTGAGAGCTCCGAGGCTCTGAACACTCCAATGCTGAAGCTGTGCAGGTTGAATAAGCGAGAGAGAGAGAAAATCAGCACGAGTGTTGTGTAGGGATGTTGACACCTACGACTTGTCTTGGATCGTCTGGGAATTGGAAATGGACCTCGCCAGTTCGGCGGATGAGGCCTGTAAGGTACCCAGCGCACATCAATACATAATTTATCGAGGGGAGCTCCACCGAGTGTATACCCTGTTCGCCCTAGCAATACGAGTCGACATGAGCTTGTCGGGGTCGAAAGTATTTCTGTTGGGGAGGTCCGAGCCGGGTTATATGGACGAGCCTAAGGCGGTGCAATCACTATTACTGTCACCATCCTAGTATCACCAGATCCGACATAGCGCCATCTGGTATAGTAAAGTTAGAGACAGTTATGGATGCTAGAGAGTTATATGGTACCTTTTAAGGCGCTCACTACGAGAGTATGAGGGAAAAAAGACTCGGATCGTTTGAATGGAATTAATGCAGCGGGAAGTTCGACTCAACTGCGTGGCCTTCCCTTCTTGGACTGATTTCGCCCAATCGATTTCCACGTGGACTCACGTGGACCGACATCATGTTTTCTTCAAGCGCCGAACAATTGCTCTGCTCGCCGCTTTCTCAAAAGTATACACTCGACCACACCCAATATCCACGACCCGTAAACTATCCACCACTCCCGCTTAGGTCTGGATATCAAATATGAAGCTCGATGCAACAGATCTGCGATATATCACTTCGGATGAATTCAGAGTTCTCACGGCGGTAAGCGCACATTGCCTCTGATATAGCACCGTGCTCATCCAAACCGCCATGTTTCTGTCATGTAGGTGGAAATGGGATCCAAAAACCACGAAGTTGTACCGACCGTGCTCATCGTTCAAATCTCCGGTTTGCGTAATGGAGGAGTCAACAAACTCCTCGGATCGCTAGCCAAGCGGAACCTGGTCGCAAAAGTACAAAATTCCAAATGTACGTTTTTTCCGCAGTACACTTTGTACCCCCGTTGATACCATTGAAGACGACGGTTATAGGTTGACCTATGGAGGACTCGATTATCTGGCTATGCGAGCGTTGTCGAAGAGAGATTCCATGTACTCCGTCGGAAACCAGATCGGTGTCGGAAAGGAGTCAGGTGGGGGATACCGGAATGGGTCTCATGAGAGAAACTCCTGCTGACCCCGCTATGTGCTAGATATCTATATTGTGGCGAACGAGGAAGGGGATGAGATGGTTCTGAAATTGCATCGGTACGTCTCTGTTCCTCCTTTACCTGAATATCGGCAGCTGATCGGTCTGGGCAGCCTTGGTCGGATATCGTTTCGGGCGATCAAGGAAAAACGTGATTACATGGGCAAGCGGAAGTCTGCATCTTGGATGTACATGTCTCGCCTGGCTGCTCAGAAAGAATGGGCTTTCATGAAGGTATGGCTTCACTCTCAATCCGGCCCTTCACCCATAATCATTCAGTTATTTAACAGATTCTACATGAGCATGACTTCCCTGTACCTCGTCCGATTGACCAAGCCCGGCATACCATTCTGATGGAATTTATCGATGCTTATCCCCTGTACGCTCTGCTCTGTTTCGTCTTTCCGCCTACTGACAATAATTTGCAACTTCAGTCGACAAGTATCGGAACTCCCATCCCCGGGGGCTCTGTACTCCACTTTGATGGACATCATTGTGCGTTTCGCACACGCGGGTCTGATCCATGGTGATTTCAACGAATTCAATATCCTTATCCGACGGGAGTCTGGCCAGCCAATCGTTATTGATTTTCCTCAAATGGTCAGCACCTCACATTTGAATGCCGAGTAGTGAGCATCTCTGTCTTCTCAATGACTGAAGCGATGACTGAATTCGTACGCAATTTTGTTTCCAGTTATTTTAACCGAGACGTCGAATGTATCCGCACATTCTTCCGCCGGCGGTTTAATTATGAAAGCAAGCTATATCCACGGTTTAAAAGTACGATGAAGGATGGTGCGGCCGAGGAAGGCGACGGGTTCCGGTTGGACGTCGTGGTAGCGGCCAGCGGCTTTAAGAAGGGTGATCAGAAAGTACTAGAAGAGGTATGCTACTGTGGTTATCATTTTGACAGTGAATTTTACATTCTTTTGCAGTACATGGAAACCGTCACGAAGGAGACGGACAATGTGGACGGAGAGGGTGACAGTGAGGAGGAGGAGGAGAGCGGAGAGGAGAGCGAGGGGGAAGCAGAAAGTGAGAAGGAAGAGGAAGACATGACGGTAGAAAGTCACACGCAGGCAGATAAAGGAAAGGGTCGAAGCGATGTAGAGGACGCCCACCAAACGTCGAGCGATCATCTCGCTCCCGTTACAAATCCCTCACCAACACGATCTACTCCAGATGCAGAATCAGACAGAGAGGAGGACTCGACAGGCCTGTCACCCATCTCCCTGTCTCGTCCTCTTTCTCGCTCCCCACCTGCATCTAGATCCCAGTCGCCCTCATCTATCATCGGCCGCACGGCCGCACTAACCTTGTCCCACGAGAGGGACATCACAGAGAGGATTGTTACGGAGGTGTCTAAGCAGCGTGCACGGGAGCAGCGGAAATATCACTCAAAAAAGGGCGCGCAGAGGATGGGCGGGCGACAAAAAGGCAGCAAGGCCAAGATGGACACGAGAGTGAAACCCGACCGGAGCGGAACGTGGGAGTGAATATTGGGTGTTGCCGTTTATTAGTGAATTACCGATGTATTTTAGGGTGCCTATAATATTTACGGGCCTCACGTAAGAGAGTCATACTAAATTGATCAAGGATGCACTGGGCCTCTTGTTTATATGAAGTCTGATATATTAGGTTTTCAGTGTACAAGGTTAGTTTCTTGCGCAATTGGGGACAGAAAGGTCACTTCGGGCCCCGATCCTCTCAACTTCGAGCATGGTGAATGGTCTGGGTCAGCCGGATTATTAATCTCGCCTATGGAAAGGTGCAATCACTAAAGGCTCGACCAAGAATTTTCAAGTCCTGCTCTTCAGCTACACATGCATCGGCGGATAAGTCGTTGTTCGGGAGTCATTATGACAGTAATATCGAAGACGCGGTGGTGCAAGCCTGCAGGAACCTTAACTTTGACCTCCATGATATCCGGCGGGGGAGCTCACATAAAATCAGCCGGACTGGCGGGGACGAAAGTACTGGTGCACCGACGGCTGGCGCCGACACATTGGCGGGGATCGTCTTTCGATGTGTTGTGATAACGAACGCCACATCTTCTGGGCACAGATGAGATCGCACTCACCCCAAAATCTGGCAGCGGGTCCAAAAAGAAGAAGAGATCAGATTTGGGATGGGAGAGGGTGTACATATAACGTTTCGATATTCAGCGGCATCTGTGGAGATCAGGATGAGATCTGCCTTCAAGTTGTAATACATACATCTACAATGTGGGGCCCAAACAGAAAACGGGGAGAGATTTCAGTGTCCGCTGTATAGTTCAGCGGCGTGGCGGGGTGAGACGCGGATCCCTCCCATGATTGGGTCCTAGATTGGAAACTGATAGAGTCTGAGTTTAAGTGTTGGGCCAATGGAATGTTGTGACGGGAAGATGACGTGACCGGGTAAACAGAGGTTTCTAGAGCTGCAGAACTTAGGCACGAGCAAGTCAATACAAAAGATAAATAAAAATAAAAATAAAAACATACAAGCTCACAATGGCGTAGACATGGGCCCCTCATCGATGCTTCTGACGGCAGCGGCAAAGGTATCTTGAGCGTATCTGGCGATATAGAGTCACCCAAGTCTCTAGACCGTGCGGCTTGTATCTTGGGTATAGCTGACATGGGGATCGCGCATGTTCCGCCACGAAGCTTCAATATTCAATTGCGGCGAGCTCGGTCGACGAAGTCCCGGGACTTCAGTATGTTCCATAGCAAACGTCACCGCTGTGTAAGATTTCGAACGGCGAGTAAGCTTTCATAAGCGAACCTGCATCTAGATAGATCTAATATACCCCTGCTGAATCTAGCTACTCTGAATTCATCAAGCCTGAGAGCCGGAGAGGCGCAGCCAAAGTACCGTTCTTGCGGCGTTGGGAATAGCGATTCAATCGTTCTCACACCGACACCACGGTTAACCTAAATACAAACTGGCGACTATAAGCCTATCAGTGAAGGCTTTCCCCCAATAAATCGGAAAAGATTTGACGACTCATCAGGCGTTGGGCAGAGGGAATGATTGAATATTTGAATTTTCTATTTCACGGGATAATCATGTTCCAAAAAGGCCCCACCCGAATGTCACTCGAGCATTGAGAGGGATGGAAGCAGTAAGTCAGCCCGCGAGATCTCCAAAGGTATACACAACCGAACATACTCCTGCGTCCTCTTAGTGCCCATGATATGATCTGGTCTGGCGAGAAGGGGTAAATTTAAGGGGAAAGGAAAGGTTGAGGCCCGAGCGTTCCAACAAGAAAAGATCACACGAAGCTTAGCTTTGATATCATGACTCCTCGGAAACGCGGACCTGCTTCACGGGTCTTTAAATGTCGCCGGGGTAGTTCGAGTTTGAAGACCTGCAGCCTTGCAAAGATGTTGGGTTATTGGCCAGTTTGACACAAGTACAAGATAAGAAAAAAAGACGTATGATATAACACTTGCTGTGAAAACAGAGAAACTGAGTACGCTGTGATACGATGGACTAGTGGTAGCGCGCACCGTTACTGGGCCTCATGCCTCGTCCGCCGTTGGATCAAACTTGTGTTTCCCTTGTAGCTTGACTTCCGTCATTCCCTTGCCGCTACCCGTGACTCCCACTAGCAGGACCAAACTGTCAGCAGGGACATACATGAAAGAGGAACGGACACATACCTCTGCCCAGCGGATTCTCCGGAGTCTTGAAGATACTCGTACCCGCCACACCCGCGATATGGATGCCCTTCTTCTCGCTCTTCTTTGCAAACTTCTGCCACGTCACCTGCTTCTCCGTCTGCTCCTTCGCCTTCGCCGCCTTCACCTCCAGCTTCTTCTCGTTCTTCTTCTTCTTCTTCTCCCGCTCCTCCTCCTCCGCCTTCGTCAGCTTCCGCTTGTTGACCCCGCTACTCGGCGCCGGGCTGGCGTAGCCAGAAGGAAGGGCTTTGATTTGTGAGGCGTTCACGAGCTCGGTCGTGTTGTAGCCCTTGAAGACGACGCTGTACTGCCGGTTCTCGGACGCCCCGCCCACCGACGCGACTCGTGCAGGATACCACTGGCCGTCGCCGGAGAACTTGGCCAGACAGTCGTCCCCGGCTACGAAACTCTTGGATGACGCTGCCGCTCCGTTCGCTTTCCGTGAGCCCTCTGATTTGGAGGAGGATGCGGCGGCCTCTTGTTGTGCGATGGCGGCTTTGGTAAGTTCAATGAGTTCTTGTAGCTCTGATTTGAGAGAAGAGAGTTCCGCATTCAAGGGATCAGTGGAGAGGGCAAGTTCTACTTGAGAGAGTTGTACTTGATATGTTTCTAGGTCGGCTTTCTCCATCGCGTGGTCGTATTGTATAAAGCGAGACTAGTGGCCGGTGTCGATGTAATTCCTTTCATCCCTTCTTAGACCGCTACCACCACCACATCGCTTAGGCGCCGAGCACCTACCCCAGCGATGAAGCCGCATACGCCCTACTCTACCTAACCACTCACCCTAATATCAACGGGCTACATTCTCTTGCCCACCACCTTCCGACTCATGCGGTCGACTAACAAAGAAAAGCCCATCCTTGGGTGGATGGCACCCAAAAACATCGGATAACCCCAGCCTGGAGATTGAAGGGCAATGACGGGAATACATACTCTTCGCCATAATCCACAATAGTTCCGTCTCCCCCTTTCCCCCTCGCCGTCGTCATACGGCATAAACGCCTCTCCGAACCGGCATCAACTCCTCACGCCTGCGCATGCCAGCAGGCTGCCCCTCTGGGCTCAGGATCGTCTACCATAGCAAAGGCAGCGACGCTATATGCGAAGCTCCCCTGGCTATGGGAGACTTTGGTTACACGTAAGCCGCCACCGGCGCAGTGGCCACC